>JAMKCH010064748.1:0-22658 GCA_023653785.1 Ophioderma brevispina | reverse complement strand
GTCAAAGATTCCGTTAAATCATAATTGGACAAAAATTGCTGTAAATTATACCCTAAAAATGTCCTGGCAATACTGCTGCGAGAAATTTCCGTAATTTACGGAAATTTTTTTAACAGTGTGTTCGCAACTCTTTTGTCCTTTTAAATTTGAAATTAATACGCATAAGTTTCCGCTTTTCATCTTTATCACAGGTTATGGAGGTCCTTGGGGTATGTTGCAACTCCCTCAGCTTTTCTCTTTCTCCTGGTGCCAAAACATTGTGTGATTGTGTCGCAAATGATTTAGTATGGTATTTTTTTATATCCTTTGAGCACATTTTTTGAAAAAAAAATTCGGCCCACCACCTTACCCGGGAAGGATAGCCGCCAAGTTGGAAGAGAAGCCCTCACTATACTTTTACTCATTTAAATTGGTACAACTATTCTTTTGCTCTTAAAAAACAAAAAAACCGAAAATTTTATTTTTAATCACCTTTTATTTTATTAGTTAATGTTCAATTTAAGTGTTTTTTAAAAAAAGAAAAACCTTAAAATTAAAAATTTTTCTTTTTTTTTTTTTTTTTTTTTTTTTTTAATTTCACCAATTTTTGCAAGGGCGGTCGTGCATAATGACACATAGAAGCAAGATGCTGGGAATTTGGTACATATTTTGTATCACTTGATAGTCCATTGATGCACAAAACCAAGTTCAAAGGGGTGTTTATGGAAAAATAATTATATGAAGTTACAATCAAATCCCCCCCCGCTGGTTAGACATGTTACCAAAAATAAACCTGATTAGACGAAGGTTAAACAATACTGTATTATTGATTAATTGCCTATAATGGAGATTTAGAATTAAGGTCCATGGTCCGATTTGCTAATAGCCCTCGTCCCCAGCCCCCAGCTTTTTTAACCGGAAGTGTTTCAAAGTTTTGGGTATATGTAGAAAGCTACTATTTTTCCACCCCTCATTTACGCGTGAAATCTTGGGCTAAAGGATATTTGGTTTGGATGTTATTGAGCGAATATGATTTAACAAGTACTCTATGGGATTATAAAAATCCACATTTTCATCTCTCAAATCAAAATGGGTTGAAATATTGGAGCGAAACTGTACAGTGTGGGTTTGGGGTTAACGCCATCTATCAAGAATGAAAACTCTATATACTTAAATAGGACATCACACCTTTGAAAAAAAATAAGGGTATCACATGTGTCAATGTCCCTCACGGCCGGAACTTGATCCTGAAGCAGGAGAGAATTCCATGGTTACTACTGTATATGAAAATGGACAATATATGTTCGTTTGTTTTTGTTTATTCTATACTAATATTGGTGCCAACATAATTATTGGCAAGGTAAATTGCCACGACTCTTATGACGTATCATTATTGTCATAATTTTACCGTTGGCCTTTTCTTCTTTGTTCTGCCTTGTCCAAGTTTGGATTTAGCTATTAAAGGAAGGTGTCTCATCATTCACATTATGTAATTCACATTGCTCCATAATTGTCTCAAAATTATGTGTATGACACAAATATTAGACTCGGTTCCTTTGTGATTCAGATTTCGAGATGTGGACAAAAATATATCAAAATGGAGGCCATTTTTGGAGTGTACGCAAATTAAGCCTTGTTCACCTGAACCAAACAACCTATGCTATTATACTGTCATAATTTGGTTCACGACCTGAAACATTGGTAAGGTAGAAAATATCCTGCTACCAGTCTCTGCAACTCGAGAATATTAAAAAAAATCTTATAAAACAAAAATGGCGCCCCATTTTGATTTTATGCAAATTAAGCGCCTAAAACCAATCATCCTATGCTATTAGTAGTGTCATAATTGTGTTCACAGACCTTGAAACATGGGGTATAGTCCCGATTATTCTGCTACGAGTCTCAAACTCGAGATTTAACAAATCTAATCAACAAATTGCGGCATTTTTGAATTTGAAGCAAATTGGCATATTTCTCAACTACGGATTTCCTTCCCTCGGACTTTTAGTATATCATTTTAGTACCTGTAAGCAAGTATTGTGCAAAACAAACTTTGATAGCAATTGTTCCAGGTCAAAGTTCAATTTTTTCCTTGACTATCCACAATTACAGTTTGCTCACCAGTTGATGTTGCAAAACCTTGCGACTGGGTTTGAATTGGCTGATCCTACACCTGTTCTGGTTTGGGTTGATTTGTCCAAGTGAGCCTGACACAACAACACCAGCAAATGTTAATTACCACACCACTAGTTGTTCCACCACTATAACCAACATCTGTTTGAATCCCGGCGCCCAAGACAGGAAAACATGAGGATTGCAAAAGTCTCACGAGAAGCAACTAGAACGCCGTTGCCCGCTATTTGTTTGCACCAGAATTGGTAGAGACACGTAAGAAGACACCCGGGTAAAGCCAGATATATTCTACGGTTGGAGCATAGTCCCGGGGCTCCATAGACTATAAACGAAAAGCGTTAAAACTACATGTTGTCGAAAGAGTCAACTGAATCGATTGCCCTATTGTTCAACCTTGTTCCGGACTTACAATGAGTACGGGGACGGTAGGGGGTGGATACGTGCGGACCGTTGTTACGTTTGCTACACCGGACCGCTGTTGCTGTAGCTAGCTCTACTATCGATACCAAGAGCAGAAGGTGGGAAGAATTCCCGACGAAGGTGTAGAATTCCCCGCCGGAAATAATGGCTGTGATAGCTTTGTAGACTGGCAACACTTCCATACACTTCCAAGATTGGACTGAATCTGACTGAGTATCCCGTGTCGATCGCGATGATTAAACTTGTTGGCCTTGAGCAACGGAAGGCGGTGCCGAATCTGAAGCTACCGCGGTCACATTTGAAGAAGGTTGTAGCAAAGTCTCTCATTGCTTCTAGATGAATCGATTGTGTCGAACGGTCGAACCACAGTACTTTGTTTACGACTATTCAAGCAATTTCGTAGCAGAATGCTAGCATTCCACTATTGCCTGGTTCAGGTTAGATCACTGTCTCTCGCCCTGTAATTTCTTCTCTGAGTTGGATTTATTTGCATCGGAGGCTTTCCGCGTGTGGGGGGTGGGTCCACGCTTTCCTGCCCATCCTAATGAAAGAGATGTATATCAACACAAAGCGTACAAGTCCAGAAAACACGGAAGCGTTTTAAAAATAGTATGTAAACAATGTTCAAATACAACAAGCGACCTTCTTGATGCGACGATGAAGAAGCGAATGCCCAAACATGCCAACAAATGCGAGAGAGCAGCAACACACACGGACAGGTGATAGGCCGAGCGTAAACAAGGGCACGCCTATAATTGGATACCAACAACTGCGTGTAGACAAAGGGGTGCATTACGGGTTGCCCATGCAACCAGAAGGACTCATCCTTGATAAGGGCCGTTTATTTTAGGATTCGGTTGGGTGGTCCTCACAAAAAGCAACAGAATTGTTTTTAAACAGAACGCATTATTTTCATTACATCATACTATATATACCAGTGTAAAGAAACATGAGTAATTATAAAATGTGTACATCAATGTCTTTGACCATTAGAGACTCGTGTCCTTGCATTCCGTTTTGTGTTAACCATGGAAAAATCCATTTATGGTGACCAATTTTAAGATTTTTTTTAAACCCCGGTCGACACGATCCTGCTCGACGCAACCCCCGAGCCCGGCGCAAGTGGCGTGTAAGCCTCTAAAACTAAAACGGGGATCCGTCTGCTCATTCGTCCACGGTAAGGGTATTAGCCCGGCGGACTATGTTTTCAGTTTGTAGACTTATGGACCCCTCTTTTTCCCATTCATACAGCGGGGACAATTGAATATTATTATTAAAGCACATATCCAGATGTTGAATATCTTAAAAAGGAATTTTATTAGGAATAACAGCCAGTTTTAAGAAAAAATAAAGATTTGATGACGGGTCACGGCAATTGATATGGTTGTATTATTTTGCTTCGGGGGACCCAGTCATGTAAAAATTACGTACGTATCCTACACCTTGGAAAAAAAACACCACTTTCAATAAATTCTGCGTATGGCCCTGATTTCCGATAAAAAAAATGAAAAGGTAAAATTTTGTACTGGTTTAGACATAATAAACGGTGTCTTTTGGAAAACAATAACTAGCACTTTGGGCAGCCAGAGGTCATGTACAGACCTTGATTTAACATGTCGGATTTATATATATCGTTCGCCCCCGACAGATCACCACTGGATACCTGATACCTCCACGTGCCCCTGTACATGACACGTGACACCAACATATTCATCTCGGTAAACCGGTTAAACTAAAATACGGCAAACAGCAGCATTCTGGATCTCCGATTGTCACTCAACAGCGTAATCGATCAAGATGTGGAGACTATACTATACAATGGGGTTCTGTACGGGGGGTCGGACACGCACCTGCTCGATTATGGGTTGGGCATTGGGGATTCCAAACTGTAATTTGGGGACGGCTACGTGCCATTACTATGCATTTCCTCGGTCCCCAGTTGACATTAAAACAACATCTCTTAAACATTTGTTCAAAAGATCTTAGTATAATCATTATAAATTAAGAAAAAAAATCATTGGCTCAAATCCGTCGGGGTTAGTGTTTTAACCCCGCTGCAAAAATAGTATAATTGTCCAATTCTCCTTACCTCTGCTGCCCATTATGAAAAATGCAGCTCTGATTCTGTCATTTACTGCCATTATTCTGGCATCATGGGTCGGAATGCATGTTTCCTCTCCCCTCAAATAATCACGCTTTTTCGCGGGTATAGAAATAGAATAAACTGGTTTGCAGTATTATTTATGGGCTCATAATGTATCCTCGGCTAGAAAAAAATAAATAATGACTCGGCTGCGCCTCGTCCATTATTAATTTTTTCCGACCCGGAACATTATCGCCCATAAAGGAATACTTTGGCCATCCACCCCCCCCCCCAACCCTTCTATTTCTTTAAATAACGGTCATTTAGATTTTAAATATTCGTGACCAGGCAGGCCTAGTCTTTAGTCAAATTTGTGTGTAACCGTTCGATATGCCGTAGAGCGCCCTCCTCCCGTTTTAAGGTCTTTTTGAACGACTACACCCGGAAGTTGATGCCATTTTGAATTTGCCTGTTGCTGTTGGTTGGCAATGTCCTACCCCCTGGTTCTGTAGTAAAGACTAGTTTCAAGGCATTTGAAGGCGTAGTAAAGACTCTTTTTCAATGCAGTTCAAAGTCATAGTGGGTACTTTTCAATGACGTACTTACCAGCGTCGGGGTAAGCTAATCTTAAATTGGTTTTTCACACATGTTCAAATTCTCCAATCAATGCAAAATATGCTCCTTAGTGATAGCCATAGACACAGTAATAGTAGCAGTGTCATGTCACGCATGAATTTGAAACATTTAAAACATATGATGAAGCTTATCCTGCCTCGGTGACACCATCACAATGTGACTGGTCATCTCAACTCAAGACTGTTGGCATGGCAACCGCAGCTTCTATAAACTCGAGCCATTTCTCCTGATCCAAATTGCAGCTGTAACTGATTTTGTAATCGGGTTCTTCCCCTAAGAGTCTTGGGTATCTCAGGTGTGTTTTGTTACCATTTGGAATCAAAAATGTGTGATTTTGGAGGCCAAACCCTACCTTGCATGCATAACATTGGGTTCCGAATTTACACCCTCAACTTTGTTTACGTCCAGATTTCAGGTGATAATTTTGCAGCTGTGCTTTTAATTTGGTTTTGTATTGAATGTCACTGTTTAAAAAAAAAGATGCTATATAGGGGTGTTGAGGGATTTTTTTTAGCTAAGCTTTCTTTATTTTTCAAATAATGTCATGTCAAAACTCCAGAAATCTTAGGGGTGCCTATAGCCCTAGGCAAAGGTAGACTAGTTCCACCCCAACCCCAAAAATAGCATAAGTTTTCTTGGTGATTGGATAGGTAAGTATTAAACCTTACCTCTTTTCTTTTCAAAGTCGTAGTTCCGCATTTACGATCTTGAAGATCATGATTTTATTTGAGGGTGCAAATTTTGCAACCATGTGGAGGTCCTCGCGACGGCCTGACCACATATTGCTGGCTTTGTTTGCCAATGGAAACACACCTTTTGTCATTTCTTTCCCCCCCCTCCTCCTTTGACTGAGTGCTTTTTTTATTAATACAATGATCGAGACAAAATTCAAAATTGGGCTTGTAAACCAATATTTTTAGAAAATAATTTTTTTTCGACCCTGTCTACGTGTAGGAGATAGGCCGTGATTCTCAGTCCATATTAGAAAAATATGGACTAAAACTGAGTCCTAGGCAAAGGGCTATATGCACGACTGTCGTGCCGAAATCTAAACTTGCTATACTACATGACATACCACAGGCTTATCATTAAGTCATAACACCATATTCGTAACACCACTCAAATTGGAAATTATGCTACAGCCATGCAATAATAGTCCTACGCAGTGGAATAACAGTACATTTGTATTGTGCTTAAATTACTCAACTGTTAGGCCCATGCCCACTTCCGTTCACTTTTTTCCATCGCCACTTGCTATTAAAAGGTCAACATCACTCACTTGCTTCTGTTAAATTACCGGTGCATAACTCACCTCCAGAACTTCCCCCTGCAAAATTAATATCTATCAACATAATACCCTTGAACAAACGCGCCATGGCTACAGATCTATTCGCTCTGTAGCCAATGCGCACCGATACACTCTACTATCAAAAAAGCCCTATTATGTTATTATACCCCCAAAAACTTTGCACTCCACTGGATGTTGGGGCATCGTATTCCCAAACGTCATTTAAAACAGTCTGACTCAGAGATTTCTGATAGATTTTTTTTAATATATAATTAAAATAATCAACTACAACTAAAGATAGTAAACTAGAATGCTCAATTCCAAGTTTGAAGATAATCGGAGTTTTTCGTTTTGGAATGCAGTAAACATTTATGTGTTATAGACAGTGCCATAGTCATACTGTGTATAACAATTAAAAATAAAAAAAGACCCAATTTTAAACAAAATGTGATTTTCTATATGAAGGACTGCGATTTGAGCTTAACTATTTCACAGCGTGATTAGTATATGGACAAAATTATGTAAATTGCAAACAACACAATTTTATTTTTGAAAAATTAGGGCGACCTCATCGGAAAATCTCTTAGTCGGCCTTTAAGGACTTCTTACGTGTATTTTCTAACGGCAACCTCGTCCTGTGAAATTACAAACTCACCTCTTAAACCTTCGTTCAAAAGATCTTTTTAATATCTTAAGGTAAAAAAAAAATTGACGTCAAAATCTGTCGAGGTTAGTGGATTAACCTCTTTGCAAAACCCTGTTATCAAATAAGGGTCATTTAAGATTTAAATATTCGTGACCATGTATAGCCTTTAGTCCATTCTTTGTCCAATGTGTGTAAGAGCGCCCTCCTACCGTGTACCGTTAAGTCTTTAAAAGACTACACTCAGGTTACGCCAGATGTTGATGGTGATTTGAATTCACCGTCGCTGTTAAGTTGGCATGTTCTACCACCTGACAACACCTATACATTTCCCATGAGTCATCAAAATTCATGCAGACGTTCCATAATCTAAACTCTATAATTACCTACAAATTCATACGCCTCCGCAAGAAATGTAACAGTGATCATTATTCAACAACAACAAATAAACCAACAAAAACAAAGGCGATATAAAGCCACATATGATAGCCATATCATGCACGTCTTTGCAAGTAAATCAAATTCCTGTTATTCTGCTAATCGTTGCCTTGTTTTACTTTCTTATCAGTTTAACCATTATATTCTTGTTTTTCCCTTTCAATTTTTCGTTCTTTGACTAGAACTGTTTTGGTCAAATTTTGAATCAGGAAAGTGGCGAATATCTTTATTTACGTACGGTTAAGTTTCATATATTTATTGCAGTTGGAATATAGGTGATAATTACAATACGAACATCCGAGTCTGCGATTGAAATAGAAAATAGTGAATAGCTGCCCTATAAGATACCTCAACTGGTTATGGTCTTGGACCATGATATGGGGCAAACATGGTGCATTGACAGCTCGCTTCTGACCTCACCTCGAACTGATATGTTTAATCGTTGGATAGCAATGTGACTTGGCCGGTTAGAACGAGTATTTTAAATACGTTCTTCAACGATTAGATTGTTGTATAGTAATCTGCCTCAAAAACAAAAATACAATTAATAGGGCAAGGTAAATTCTGCCGCCGCCACCGCCGACACCACCACCGCCACCACTACCACTCCTTCCCATCGGACTCTTTAAGGGTATTTTATTTGATTTTTTTATCCTCAGGGATGAGGTCAGTGGTCAGATAAAAGGATTTAACGTGGATCTAGTAAATGCAGGTAAGACACCATATACAATATATTAGTGAATATTTAAAGGAGAACCCGTACAACGAATAATATTAAACAATATACACTATAAAATAATTATTGACCACATATCGAGTGGTTTCATAGAAAAAACCGAATTATATAACCCTAACAATGAATTAAAACCATGCAGTCTGACCATGTGCTATTTAAAAATCGCGCTAGTATAACGTGTTATGCGATACGACCGGCACGTTTAGGTCATATATATGCCATAGGAAATACACATTATGAAAGCATCATGTGTGAAGATGTATGACGCTACTTTGCCGTCCGTATCGCATAACACAAATACATATCCCATATACAGTAGCGCGAATTTGAAATAGCGCATGGTCAGACAAAATGCTTTAATTCGTTTTATGGTTAGTATAATTCCGTTTTCCCATGTACCACTCCATATGTGTTCAATAATTGTTTTATAGCGTATATTGTGTACGTTATTCTTGATTCAGGTTCCCCTTTAAGGGACACAGGTAGATTTTCTGAGGATACAAATTTCCCACAATATACTCATGATCGGTTGTAGAACACCTACTGAGAATGTTTCAGAGCTTTATAGGGCAAAGAAAAAAGTTTAAAGGAATGCCGACATCCACGTTTTGAACTTGCATGCTGTTCTAACAATAGATACGGCGTTCTCGGTTTATTACTTTTGGGGGAGAATTGTGATACCCCACATGGGCGTCTTTCGTGAGAAGCCACTCAAAAGGGGGTTATCACGAAAGACTTGATGGGACAAATAACAAACATACTACGTTTCGTGAAACTTAAATCTAAATCAACCTATGAACAACACGAAGCAACCATAGGTATTTGCACACTCAGCCATGTTTAAACAACTTGTAAACAGTTTTAGCAGGGTATACTTGAACAAGCCCCCAGACTTGAAAAGCAGTAGGTGGATTTTGCGAGAGCGCGCATGTCCGTATGTATGTGTGTTCCATTTGGGTTAGGTTTTCGTTTTTGAGCTGCGAAGCAAGCTCCTACAGATCGCCCGGAAACTCTGTTAGTTAGTGTGTTCGTTCGTTCGTCCGTTCGTTACGGTAACATTAAAATGATGTATCCATTGGTGCTCAGTTTACAGCTGTCCCGGTAATTTATTTCCAATCGGCACGAACACGCTTATTTAAAGTCCCTAATTAATACCCGCGGTATTAGTAAAAAATATTAGAACTGTGCAATATTACTGTGATAAAAAGGAAACCAGTCAACTGGCCCCAAGTACAAACTGGCCACAAGTACAAACTCGCCCCAGGTACCAATTCGCCCCCACGTGTACAAACTGGCCCAAAGGTAGTACCAACTCGCCCCACATTATGCAAACTGGTCCCATATGATACCAACTCGCCCCAAGTATACAAACTGGACCCGGGTTCTACGAACTCGTCCAACTTGGTAAAATCTTTTTAGGAGACAGTAATTGTTTTTCAACGAAAATTATTTGATATAATTTACTTGAAATTTACTCAATACATTTTACTTGAACATTTTTACGATGAAAATACCAAAGTGTTGTGATGGTGTAAATGCGTTCCATAGATCTGTCGGTCATTCATTTATGTAAAAATTTATTTGTTTTGCCTTGTCCGGTGGATTTATGCCCATTTTTTGTATACCTCGCTGTTTGCTGCTTCACAAATTGTCCGATTATACATGTTATATCATAGTATTTTGGCTAAGTAACCCATCTATTAGGGCCTATAGCATATAACACCACAAATAACTAATCCCCGACTGCGCATGCATTGTTTCTAAATTCAGCTACCTTGCTATAAAATGCGGAGCTAGGAACAATGGATCAGTATGACGGATTTTGGCCTCATAAGATCGTATTCACAAGTGACCATTTTACATGATTTATTTGTTTATGTTTTTTAAATGTCAGAACCTGATATTTTATTCTGTTATAGGCCTATGCCATGGACAAGAAAGTAACAACCGGCTTACAATAATGCGATCAGCAAAAGCAAACGATAAACATGACAAACCAACGTGTTGAAATGAATTGCCGTATAGGGTTCTACTGACGGCCATTTTTTACTGTTATTGTTGTTGTTTTGGTATACACTTTAAAGCTAAAATTTAACCGGCAAAGCAGAATAATTAAGAGTTGAAAAAATACATTTAATCTATTTGATGCACCACAAAACACCGACCCAGAAAACAAAATTTCACTTGATCCATGCCACGCGCACTCGGTTTTGGTGGAAGCCCGGGTGGAAGCCATAGTTTGGAATATTATTTGTGGTATCAGACTTGTGTTTGTAAATTGTACCGGGGAGGTTTATATACTTGGGACCAGTTAATACTTAGTGGGGGCGAGATGTTGTACTGTGTGGGGCGAGTTGTACATGGGGCCAGTTTGTTTACATGGGGCGAGTTTGTACTTGGGGCGAGTTGACTTGTATCCGATGTCACACTCGTCGTAGCTATTCATACCGCCATATTGGAAAATTGATTCTATTTTATGCTTGATGCTTGATAGAGGTACTCCTAGTAAAGCTGTACTGCTTGTCCAAGGAGTGTAGAGTCAGAAGTGATCGTGCAGTGCGGTTGTGTAGTGCAAAATTTACAGGAGTGCGAGTAAAAACAACCACCACTTAAAGATGGGTGGTGGTGAGACGCATGTCTCTCACCGCCGGTAGAGCCACTGACTGGAAAACTTGGATTGATGGAGCTGTCACCGCTTCCAACGGGAGCCTGTTCCAGATTGGTACAGTGCGGATAAAGAAAGAAAAAGTTTAAAGGAATGCCGACATCCCCGTTTTTAACTTGCATGCTGTCTCACAATAGATACGGCGTGCTCGGTTATTTACTTTGGGGGGAGAATTGTGATACCCCACATGGAAGTCCGGTCGGTGATAAGCCACTCAAAAGGGGGTTATCACGAAATAAAACGAAGAAGGAGGGACACTAACAAACATACTACGTTTCGTGAAACTTAAATCTAAATCAACCTATGACCACACGAACACCATGATTTTGCACACTCAGCCTGTTTAACACAACTTGTAAACAGTTTTAAGCAGGAACTTACAACCACGACTTGAAACAGTAAGGTGGATTTTGCGAGATCGCCATGTCCGTATTTATGTGTTTCCGTTGGGTTAGGTTTCGTTTTTCGAGCTGCGAAGCAAGCTCCTACAATCGCCCTGAAACTCTGTTAGTTAGTGTGTTCGTTCGTCGTGTCTTTCTTCGTCCGTTCGTTACGTAACATTAAAAGATGTATCCATGGTGCTCAGTTTTACACAGCTGTCCCGGTAATTTTTTTTTTTTTCAAAAAAAATTTTTTTTTTTTTTGTTTTTCCAATCGGCACGAACACGCTTATTTATTCGGGCCGATTTACCACTCAAAAACTAGCGAGTGGTGTAACGCTGATTTCGGACCTGACCAAGGGCCAAGTCCCTAATTAACCCGCGTATTATTAAAAAAATTTAGAACTGTGCAATATTACTGTATTATCCAAAAGGAAACCATCACTGGCCCAAGTAACAAACTGGCCATGCAAGTCCAACTCGCACCCAGTACCAATTCGCCCCCCCCCCCACTGTGACAAATGCCCCAGTAGTACAACTCCCGCCCATTATGCAAATGGTCCCATATATGCTACCACTCGCCCCAAGTAAGCCCTATACAAACTGGACCCGGGTTCTACGAACTCGTCAACTTGGTAAAATCTTTTTAGGGAGACAGTAATTGGGTTTTCAAACGAAAATGATTTGATTAATTTACTTGAAATTACTCAATTACATTTTACTTCAAACATTTTTACGATGAAACTACCAAAGTGTTGTTATTGTGTAACTGCGGTCCTTAATCTGTCGGTCATCATTTATGTAAAATTTATTTGTTTTTGCCTTGTCCGGTGGATTTACCCATTTTTTGTATACCTCGCTGGTTCTGCTTCAGCTTCACAAATTGTCCGATTATACATGTTAAATCATAGTATTGTGGCAAGTAATCCATCTATTAGGGCCTATAGCACATAACACCACAAATAACCAATCCCCGACTGCGCATGCATTATTTTCTAATTCAGCTACCTTGATAAAATGCCGGAGCTAGAAACAAGGGATCAGTATGACGGATTTTGGCCTCATAAGATCGTATTCACATGACCATTTCACATGATTTTATTTGTTTATGTTTCTTAATGTCAGAACCTGATAGTTTATTCCTGTTATAGGCTATGCCATGGACAAGAAAGTAACAACCGGCTTACAATAATGCGATCAGCAAAAGCAAACGGGGATAAAACATGACAAACCAAACGTGCTGAAACCAACATCTGAAACGAATTGCCGTATAGGGTTCTATACTGAAGCCATTTTTACTGTTTTGTTGTTGTTTTTTTGGTATACGCTTTAAAGCTAAATTTAAACCGGCAAAGCAGAAAATTACGAGTTTTTGAAAAAAACAAAAAATACATTTAATCTAATTTTGATCCCAAAACACCGACCCAGAACAAAATTTCACTTGATCATACCACCTGCACTCGTTTGGTGGAAGCCCGGTGGAAGCCATATTTTTGGAATATTATTTGTGGTTATCAGACTTGTTGTAATTGGTACCGGAGTGTTTATATCTTGGACCAGTTAATCCTTAGTGGGGGCGAGTTGTACTATGGGGGCCGAGTTGTATGGGGCCATTTTGTTTCCATGGGGCTAGTTTTACTGGGGCCGAGTGACTTGTATCCGATGTCACACTCGTCTAGCGTATTCAACCGCCTATGGGAAAATTGGATTCTATTTTATTTCTTGAGCCTCGTAAAGCTGTACTTGCTTGTCCAAGTAGTGGTAGAGTCGAAGTGGATCGTGCAGTGCGGTTGGTAAGACAAAACTGCAAAATTTACAGGATGCGAGTAAAAAACCACCACTTAAGAGGTGTGGTTGGTGAGAACGCATGTCGCTCACCCCGGGAGAGCCCCCACTACTGGAAACTGGGATGATGAGCGTCACCAACAACCGCTTCCAACGGGAGCCTGTTTCCAGAGGTACAGTGCAGGATAAAGAAGAAATTTAACGATTTGCGGATCTTGAAAATGGGTAGGTAGTGTAGAGTTTGAGCTCTGCCTATGGCTTGTTGCAAGTCGAATCCAGTGGAAAACTATAGCTCGGCCAAATTGTAGCGGGGATTGATTGGATTTGTGTAAGCATGGTGCATTGTGGCAGAAGTCTTCTGATGGCTAATTGGTCCACTCGAAGTTGGTGAAGTAGAGTGAAAATGCTGTCTTTGCGGTCATTACAACACAAGTACAGATGTAACGAACTGCCTGGCGTTGAACAGATTCCAGTTAATAGATGGTTTTTTAGCTATATGTGGATTCCAAGCAGTTGTTGCGTACTCCAATTGGGGATTAACTAACATTGGTATGCTTTTAACTGCATGCCTTGTGAGCAGTCCCTATTCGTCTAATGATCCCTCGAGATAGCAGCCTTGATCCTAATGTTGACAAGATGCTGATTCCATCGATAAAGTCACTGCAATATCACGCCAAGGTAATTTATGGCTGATGTTGCGCTCGATGACTTGATTGCCTCTAAGCTACGGTAATTGAAAGACTCGGTTTTGTTTTCCGGGTGATGGGTTAGAAGTTGGCATTTGGAGGCGTTAAATAACATCCTGCCATGTATCTGCCCATTTGAATACCTGTGTTGAGGTCTTGTTGTAGGATAAACGGTCTTCATGCTCCACGATTTCGCATACAGAAAATGATATCACTGCAAACACCTTATATTTGACTTCACATATCTACGATATCATTAATATATTGATGAACGTTGTGGACCAAAGAACGACCCCTGTGGACGCCTGATTTTACTATTACCATTTGAAATGAGTCCATTGACACTAACCCACTGCTCCGTTTTTTAAGTAATGATTGGATCCACCTTCGTGTGTTTTCAACGAATGCCGTTGATGTCGCTTAAGTTGCAAGCCCTCTTATGTGTTACTTTATCAACCCTTGCTGAAATCTAACGGCAAGACGTCTGATTGTGCTGCTCCTATATATTTAAACATTCGTACCAATCATGGACTTGCCGCTCCATAGTTGCGTCTCCAGATCTTTCTCCGACCACCCTGTTGGTTGTCATGATAATGTTGTTTGCAGACGATAATTGGTGTCAGGAATGATGTGCTCCCTTATCTTAATACAGGCAACTCAGGTCAACTTACTGGCGATAAGTTCTACTGGGGATGACTTGAGCCCTTTTTATAGATGGCATGACAGTGCTTTTCTCCGTCCTCTTGCAATCTGTCCATTTTGGTATTTTGCAGAGAATCAATGCCGTTATCTTAGCAACGGTTAACTTTCTGAACAGAACATGTGCCTGACGATGTTCTTAGATGTCTAAGATCATTATATAAGCGAGGTGGGCCAGGAAATCGACGACAAATTGCTTTCTCATGCCTGTTTGTTATGTTATGCGGTGGACACTTCGGTGACGTCAATCGGGCACAAACCAGAATTCGCGACACCAATTTCGGCAACATTTATATGTGGAAGCTTTTGCATGTGTTCTCGCGATACGGAATGTGCTTATTATTTTCTGTTCTTTTCTGTGTACCTTTTGATGTATTGTAAGTAATTTAACACAAAGTGTTAGCCTCTTTTACCAGTCGTTTGTGTAATAAAAATACATGAATTTCTAACTTGTGATACCACAGGGATACAGACTTATTGCTTGTGCTTTTCCTCTTTCCTTGTGTACAATTTTGGTGTATTGTATAATTTCTTCAAGGGATTTTTCATCATATAAATCTAGAGCTAACATGATTTTGCTTGATGTTATGAGCAAAATCGCGAAAATGTGCCCCATTGTGTTGACTTAATATAATTTTGCACGCCCACAAAACCTCACTGCTATAATACTATTGTTCATTCGCCGTTTACGAGACATTCTCGGTCTTGTCAAGTCTTCCTTCGAAAGTTAAACCAGACGTTGGGTTAAGGTGAAATAGGGGTTTCTTCATATATTTGGATATGTCAAAGGTCATTGACATGGGCAAAGTTCAATCTGAAGGTCATGTTCCAGACTGCCATCTTGCCAGGGGTGGGGGGACGCAAGTACTTCAGTATGTTTACACAATATATTATGCTTATCACAAATCCACAATTACATTGGTTTCATCTGCACGATAGCTAACAGAACTGTGTTGGGCACTGATATTTACCAGCGTTGCTGGAATCTGTGGTGGGCCAGGTACAACGTGGAGAGAGGGGCTGTTTAACGGGTACTATGATGCCTGCACTGGTGCGACCCCTCCCACAACGTTTTTTTTAGATGTAGCGTTTGATTGAGAGTAGTATCGATATAACAACCATTCCGACTGTATGCCGTACATCAATGAGATCATGGTGTGTTTTGTGTCTGTGTCCTAGGAAAACTTATTTTTGATTTTTGAGTTGTTATTTTGGAAATTCTATTTTGAGCATAATGCGCAACATGTATTTCTTCTACTAGGAGGTACGTTGCAGTTAATTGTGTTTGAATTCCGATAATAGTTTACATTAAACGGCCTTTTAAAATTCACAATTGTATTGCTATCCGGTTTTGTATCAAGAGTTACAGTTAATAATCACTAATAAGATACATTATATACTCACCTTATGCTTATGGTTACCACAACATCAGGGCACCGTAAGCAAACAAACAAACAAAACACACTGACCAAAAAACAAACAACCAATAATGCAAAAAAGAAAACAAAACACAAAAAAAAAAAAAACCAGCAAAACAAAGTCAAAATTAAAAAGCAAAAAGCATCCTCAATCGGCAACCCTCGATTGCCAATGCAGATCTCTACGGATCCTCTGACGCACTCTTGTGCCAAAAGTCTTTATCTAGCCTGATTGCTGTTTGCAGTTATTCAAGGTGAAGCTGTGTCTCCGCATAGCATATCAGGATAGTTACTAGTTTGCTACTCTAATGACATGGAAGTCACAACAGAATAGGTGCTATAATCTAACCTGCAAAGCTGTGCTCCCTGCATTTGTGTCCACAAAACCATTGGCACGATCCCCGAAAGCATCTCGTATTGTGGGCCATTTCCATATCCGGAATTGTACCAGAGGTCTGTTACCAAAAAAATTGTTGTTCGTCGCGTCGCTGCACAGTGCCTAAAATTCAGACAAAAGTCCCTTTTCACTTGAAGTATCTACAGCAATATGAATAAGAATATCTAAGGAACAATAAAACAAATCGGGCACTGGTGTTTAAATTCCGACGACGGGTATTTCGATCATAATCACTGTGCACTACTTGTCATCTGCCGGACGATTACCCAAATATATACAACGTCACCGATAGGTTAAGTTTGTATCATTCTCATTACGCTCTTTAAAACCGTAGGTGTTTAGCCGCGCTTGAAGGTTAGGCTGTACACTTTCCCGGATGGAAATGGGCACACTACGAGATGCATTCTGGGATCGTGCAATGTCTATGTAGAATAGTAGTTGAACATAGAGAGAGAGGAGAGAGAGAGAAGAAGAGATGACATAAGACTATGCAAATAGAACTCTATTTCTAAATTTGACTTAATTTAGTACATCTTTTTACTTATTTTGTATGAGTTCTATTTTTTTGCATAGCTTGTTGTATTTTTACATAAGCAATTTTTTCTCTGTGCAACCATAGGAGGTTTCTTCCATAGATGTTTTGAACTCGCATTAGTAGCCATTGTTTTAATTTCACATTTAAAACATGTCTTTTAGTTTCCTTCTTCGAGTATCTGGTTTCTGAAGTACCCGGCTTTCTTGAGAGAAGAATGATGCATGAGTGATGAGATGTCAATATCTTTGTTTTTATTATCCATTCCACGAGTTCAAAGTAGAGCTTTCAAGGAGTTGGCCGCATTGGAAAGCATTGCTTGTCATATAAAACGATGGTTTCAGGTTCATTGTTTGATCATTCGACCACCTTTTGGAAGTTTTTAGTCATTATTAAATAAGCTGTAGCCTCTTGGTCACTGATCAAAAGGCAGCATACATATTGAAACGTTTGCTGTTCCAGTATTTGTAATAGTTATTTGATCGAATATACAGGGTGTTCAAGACCTTGTTCAGAAGTTGCACGTTGGATTGGTAATGGGTAGCTTTTTTTTACTTATAAATTCTCTCAGAACTTTGTCGTGTGCTTCTGTCTCCTCCTGGAAAAATATATGAGTTTGTTTCAAGGTATTAGTTTTGGTCTTGACTATAATATCCAGCTCATTTGCAATTTGGTTTCTCCTTGATGTTTAAATGCTCAACCTCTGGCTTTAAAGCCCTCCTCTAGTAATAACGGATGTAGTTCGCTTCATAGTCTTTCTTTTAAATGGCTTCTAGCGTACGAACCGATGAAATATACACCTCTCTTTCCTCAATGGAAGCTATTGAATAACTCATTCTTAATAGTATAGCTAAAAGATCATATTTAGGTACAGATATCATTTATTCCTCATTCCTCCCATTGATCACTCTTAGATTTTTCAGCAAATTTGACACAAAAGTTTGACACCAACTGTGTCATAGCATCTTTTCCATGAAAAAGTTAGACTGGAACCAAGTAAACAGAACAAAAAAACCAGCAGCCAAAAACAAATATAAGGGGTAGCTCTTTTTTTTTTTATTATGTGAGCACTTTTCAAATATGAACCATCTGTCATATGAGAAAACAATATATTTAAAACGTGTTCCAGTCGAGCCTTTGTTTTAAGAAGCCAATCCTCATTCGATCTTAGGCCACGAAGTGCTTGTGAGGTTGTCATTTAGCACTAGTTGTTCTTCGAAAAGTTACTCTGATCGACAAACATCAAACATTTACAAAAGAATTTGGTAAAGGTATACAATGTCAAAGGGAAAGTTTATCTTGAAATCACTTCACTTAAAAAAATCATTTTTTAACCTGAGAACACCGCCCCCCCCCCCTTTAATTCTACTTTTGATTTCAAAAAGTGCTGTCCAAGCGGGTGACATAACCTATACAGCTTTTGGTTGGCACTGGGAGCAAAACACAATCAGATGTTCATTACTCACTCAAAATTTTTGCCAAAATCAGTCAAAATTGGCTTTCGCCGCACCGATTTTTAAGAATTTCGAGCACAGGATTAATTTTGGATAATAATATAATTGGGCTTATTTCCGCGCTGGGCACAATTTTAGCAGTTTTTTAAATGAGACGCGCCAACCCGGGAATACCTGGAATTCCTGCTAGCCCTGATCACAGCAGCCGACAACAACCCCTTAGGCTATTTTAGGGAGTTTCATTAATCAAAAAAGAGTCTCTTCAACAGACTTTAGTAGGCGATTCTGTGGAAATTGTGATATTCGGTTAATTATAAGTTTTTAACACAAAAGTATGTGCCCTGTTAGAAGTTTTTCTGTTGAACGGTTTCGGGTGTATCAAAGGGACCATTTAGACAACAAAATTCTAATCACGGTCATCGATTTTTTTTCTTGGGAAATGCGAAGTAAATGTCCTTGTTTTGAAATGGCAGCATTGCGTGACCTGATGATGGTGTAATCCATGCACAGCGGGAGTTTGCTTGCTGCTGTGGGCTCCTGATTGTTGAATTTCCATTTCCTCTATACGCCTTGCGCACAGTTATGTTCGAGCCCGAACCTTCCGTTCACATCCTTTTACAAGAATTTCGTCGGTGGCTTCTTCGTTAAACCTGGAAATCCTGGAAACTTTAACTGCGTGATTTAAGGGGAAAGAAAATTGGATTCATGACGGGCTTTGTTTTTGATGAAACTTGCATTGCGCGGGAAGCGATCTTATACAGGTAAGTAATTGGCTGCTTTTGCACTCATGCCTATCGTCCGGGCGGGAAATAACTTCATATGTAACTCACTCCAGAGGTCAATGCAAACCCCCTCATATTTGATGTTAAAAATGTGGGCCCCAGTGCTAAAACCTCCTAAGTGCATTTTGTTACACACATCGGGTTCTTGCTTGATTTCAGCCATCTGAGAGTCAAGCATATGGTACTTTTATTCAAATCTGTATTATTTCCTAAATAGATTTGAAGAAACTTTCTATCATGGCATTACAGTCAATTAATTCAGTTTTTGGGGGGCTCTCGAAAAATGTACATATGAAGGCTTTGTCAGTTACCATTTTTTACTACATGTGAGGTTTTTGCTTTTAAAGTCAAATCACATATGAGTTTTTGTTCCGCGCCCAGCGACGATATTTTGGTCGAAGTATGTTCCATTTTTCAGGGATGTATAGATATTTGACTTACGTCAACGCCGGCAACGAACATAGCACTGCCGTGGAGTTATGCGTGAGCAGCTGTAGGGCTTGTGCTTTAAAATTTGCGCTCACTCAGGTGTGATAAGGCTTTGAATCTGTAACTGTATGGGCAACGGGGTGTCTCAGAAAGAATTACACCCTAACTATAAGCGACCCTAACTCAAGTACGTATCACATTTGAGAAATTTAAACAATCTTAAACCACAATTACTTTTAACATTTTAATTAAACATATCACTCGATTCGGTTCAGTAGTTGTGAAAAATAACGATTATGTAACACATTCTATGGACACTTCCTTCCATTTGCGAACAATAATGCCGATTGATGTTAACTACTGATTCCTCGTGTTATCTTGGTCAAGCTTGTCTTCTTTCATTCCCCAAAGAACCGCCTTAATTCATATTTTGTGAGTTCAATGCCATTTTGGTCGTTTTATTATAGTACTACACAATTATCGTGACAATTATAACAAAAATCCCACCAGAAACAACAAAACATGGTAAATAACAAGAACTGAACATCTTTATTAAAAACACACCATAATCGAGAAAATGTGAAATATTTGTTTACCTAGGGGGCACTCTTAAATGAATGGCGATTTTATCCATACTTTAACAGGGATAAACTGAACAATAAGAATTATTCAAATATTTTAGCAATTATACAATCTTATTCCAATAAGAAGGTGGATTCTACATTTAAGTTATAAAGGCAATGTTTGAGTGCAAAGTCAAATTCACGCCGTTTTAATCTATACTCGCGTTATATGAATACGGCACGAGACAAGATGGTTGGTCCACAGTTGCGCCCATACACGGGCGTTTGTGGTTTTCAGATATTCCGAAACTGGTCATAACCTTACTCTGGCAGCAGGATTTAGATTAGGCTTCGCACAGAAATCCGCCTTGATAAAGACAATCTGGAACAATTTCATAAGTATCCTTAGACCTGGTACAAGTCAAAATTTGAATCAGATTCGCTGTGAAGTCGAGAACACCCGCACATTTCAGCCATCAGACGGAGTGTTCGTCTAAATCCAAGACTAAATTGCAGCCGTTAACAATGTGGCCAGCACAACCATGATCAAGCTGTTAACCGGATTACCCGCTTTAACATTACTTTGTCAAAAGACTGAAGATGTCGCTGACATTTCTTCATTTTTCTTCAATTTCAAGTAAAAGAACGATGTAAATTATGTGGTAATGTAATTGCAATATTATGTGAACCTGTGCAAATATCATTAAATACTTATTTGTTTAAAGAAATAAATGAAAAAGAAATGAAAGAAGTATTGATTATTTCTCGCCAGTTCTGTCGGAATCGCTTTATTACAAAACTTGGAAGGAAGTGTCCTTTGACATTGTTTACATAATCGCTTATTTCTCAACTACTGAACTCGCATCGAGTGTGGTTTACATTAAAATATTGCAATATTGTGGTTAATATTTTTTTGAATTTATCAAAGTGATACTCACTTTTGAAGTTATGCCCAATAGTTAGGGTGTAATTCCTTTCTAGACACGTCTGTAGTCTTCGCACCTCTAACATACCAGTAGACCAGGTGCTAACTTGGTTGTAACCATTGAGTGTCACCGTCCACCTCATCTATTGATAACGACTTACGAATTTTGCAAACATAATTAGATTTGTTATGTGCAAATATTTTGTGTCCCGAGTTCCTGTAATTAAAGGTCTTCAAAAATGTGTAAAATCAAATACTAAAATACAATTTAATGTTATGGTTCACCTTGAGTTTCACCCAGTAAAAATAAGTTGAAGGATAGATTAGGTCACTGGCAATGTCAAAGGTGAAAGATTTGTAGTCCCTAGGAGCAGATATCACTTGTATCCTTTACTGTGGCATCAGTCTGAGCTATTTAATTTTAAAATATTAATCAATAAGCATCATACGTGAAACGATGTTTAGGTTATTATTTTTGGGGCCCGGTGGGGGGGGGGGCAGGTTGTTTCAAATGTGCTATATGATGCGTGAACATGGACATCCAAATGCCCCACAAGTATTTCCCCTCGATAAAAAACATACCCTAAACAAGCCTGTTTGTGGCTTCATAAAAAAAATTTTGTCAGTTTTTTGCCTCCCTAAACAAGTAAACAATGCAGTGTGGGTTACCCTTTAACATATGACTTTGCTCATGTTGGCCTTACTTCCAAATTACAATATTTTTGATGTTTTTGATCTCGCGTACATCACACATTGCAGGGTTACGAAAAAAAACATTCCCTTTTTTCCCCATATTTTTGCTGTGTTTTTGACACCCTAATCAATGTAAACGCGAGTACAATCGCCTGTTGGAAAAAAGAAGACCCTTTTACGGCTTTTCTTGTTGACGCATCATATCCCCCTTTGAATACAGTGCCCCCCCGGATTTGGTTTCCGTAAGGTGATCATCTGACCCCCCTTTTTTCTGACACACTTAGGAAATTTGGAAACCTTCACGGAATAAACCACAATGTTTATATCCCGTTCAGTATTCCGAATCATAAGCTTGTGGAGACACAAATTGGGTCAATGGGTACAACCTTAATAGAACGCCCATCACACAAAGCTGATGTCTCAGCTATAAACTAAACTATAAGACGATGTGGTTGGCATTTGTTTACAGTGTGTGTTTCTTGATGTCATTCTGCGCCAACTGTTCAGCAACCCATATGAGATGTTTACAAAATTCCCCCTTGTAATTTATTGCTTTCCATATCTCAAAATGCTCACGGATGACAATTTCATCAATCAAGATTAATCAGTAGGTCAGTGTTGCCAAGAATCCGTCAAATTATTTGGTGCAACCTTTGGGCAAGTCATAATTCATAGTGGTCCAACGTAATGAACTAATCCAATCGGTATAGAGAACTGTAAACAGAATAAATCTCATTCCGGACCTATTTAGGTTATTTATATTTGAGCATACGGTATTTAGAATGGAATCATGTATTTTTAATGCACATTGTTTTTTAATTATCAGTTGTATTTGGATAGGAGCATAAGTCTACATTAATGGATAACCACCAAAGGTCAAAGGGCCATATATGC
>JAMKCH010064747.1:0-75163 GCA_023653785.1 Ophioderma brevispina | reverse complement strand
CCCCAACCCCAACCCCCCCCCCCTTTACTCACATCAAATGGAGATTTTGGATCAGCTAACATGTTCATGATTTATTATTACCCAGTTAAATTTTAGGCCCAGAAAAGTTTTCCTTTTGATTTGAACAAAAAGTCTCACAAATGTGGTTACCAATCCCCCCACACAATGGTATACCAACATTACCAACACCACACTGTCTAGGGGCCAATTTAGTACACATTTTGTTCTTCTACTATCCAACGCTGGGCCGATTCACTCAAAACTTGAATCGGATGTTTTGTGATATGCGTTCATGTGAAGGATAAAACATATGAAAAATTTTGATCATGATCGGGTCACCCACCTTTAATAAGTATCTATTGCCACACGTCTGACGGACGTTGTTTAACACCCTCTTGAATGACGAAATACCAATTGCTCAAAAATTTTGCTTATCAGTCTTTAGACCATAAAACTCCAGATATATCAACATCATGCCATTTCTTGGTGTATGTTATGAGAAGAAATATTCATAAAATCGCTTATATTGTATTAATCAGCCCTATTGTAGAGATTTGCGACACTGCCAAAAAGTTGATTACAATTTTATCAAGGTGATTAGAGGGAACAACTCTTTTTGTTGAATAAAATCTTTCTCAATGTTGAGCACACCTTACGCAAAGCGGAGTATATATCATCCTTCGGGCGCAAGTTTTACTCACATTTTACTCAATAGAAAGAGTTATTCCTTTTTTATTCAAAGTTGAGTAAAGGCTTTTAAGATGGTTAGATCCGCAGTATCATTGTATCATTAGGAGGCAGTGGCAAGAGAGAAGTAATCAATCTCAATGATATCGACTTTTGACAAGGGTCTAAGGTCTGAAATCGGAAAAAAATGCTGCAGCATTTTTTAGACAAGAGTTTCTATGAAATTAAGAGCGATGCAGAAATAATCGACATTTGATATTGTGTTAAGGAAATAAAGTCATTATACATTAGCATTTGACGTTTGTTGATAGAAGTCCAAACATTCAAATATCTGACTGAACATAAACCCTTTTATGTTGGTTTTGTTATCAAAAAAAGACTTCAATGTTAGAGTCGTTTGCATTCAAAACCCCAAAAATTGTTTTTAGGGTTTTCGCATTTAATGTAATGAGATCTTTTTAATAAGCAATTTCACTCCATGCGTTCACTAACGATAGCCAAGCAAATGGTCTTTAAAGTAATTCCTTTATTTTTTCATTACATATTATAAGGAATATCCCCTTTGAATATTTGGTTGGTACATTCCTAAGTGTATAAAACGTCACCTAACTCACCGTCAGCAGCTATGATACAGCTGTATGTGAACCCAATGAGGACGGAAAATATTGAGAGAATCGCAGACAACTCCAAACCAACGACTTGTGCAGATGATAAGAACCACGCTGAGTGTGAAGATCTTGTGGTTATCAAAAATATCTCAGTGAATTGCTCTTCAGCGTGAAAAGCACGAACGGTTGTCAGACCTTGTATGGTAGCAGATAGGTGGCGAGAGACCACTGGACACGAGCTTAATTTGGATGGAATGCATATTCGTTCATGTTGTATCCCTTGGCACTGGCAAAATAAAGTCTTTTAAACCAAGCACCACTTCTTACGGTTTGAGAGGAGATTACCACTTTCACATTAATTTGCATTACTTTTAGCTTATTTAATGTATCAACTTAAGCTGGAAAATAAAAACAATAAAAAACATTATTTATTAGACTAAACAACATTACAGTATGTTCTGTTGATGTAATTCATCAATGAGAACACTGCTGGGTTCCGACAGGTCTGGCGGGGTACCGGTTTTGGAACAGACGAGAACGCTTCAGGTAAGCGGTGTTAATTTGTACATGGTAGGCAGATGGTAGATTGTTAGGTCAGCACTCAACAAAGTTAAAGTATTGTGAATGTGCGGTAATAATAAACAATAAATAATAGCAGAGATTGATTAAGCGCCTAATGCCTATTGCCGCTAAGCACTTTCACAAATGGCCGCTGATCACTGTGGCCCAACCATACCATAAACCATTTCATCAGTTATAGGGATGCAGCAGATTCAGGATCAGCGCTTTCCCTATCAGCAACACATTCATCGAAGATAACCATTGCAAGCCGGGATAGCTTCCCAAATATAGCATGGGTAAATCGGGACAAAAAAGACCAAGTGGTTATTCGGTGTCCAGGGATATTACAAGATAGCCCAATCTCACAAGGCTCGAACACACGCCTATACGTATGGAGGAGCACAATACCCTGGAAATCGAGCGCTTAATTGATTGATCTTGTCGGTTTAAAAACACGGGTAGGGAAACATTCGTTGCAAAAACAGGGAAGACCTAATTAAATATGAATAAAAGGGTCAATAAAATGTAGATATTTGATGAGCGTCAATGTTTAAATAGGAAAAAGATTATACACAATTCTGTATTGTTGATTTAAATTATAGCTTTTTGGTTTTTTTAAACTGGAAGTTGCTAATTCTAAAGTGCCGGGGTTGTGGTAATGTGCAGTACTAAATGTCTTTATCAAGTATATCTTTGGATCTATAAGAAAGCGTGACATTTCTATTTGTGTGAACACTTTCTTTTTGATTCAATCACAAAATTAGTCAAAATTTTAAATGCCTACATATTCTGGAAAACATAAGAGTAGCAAGTATGCGTTGCCTAGTGTAGCTAGGATCAACAACAATGGAGCTACAGGGTCATTAGGTCAATATAAGTAGTCGTCATGTGGTTAAAATATTGGCATTGGAGTCATTTCAATCATTTGATCTTTCTGCAAATAGGGCTAATTGGAGTTGTAATCCACAGGAAATATAAATGTGACACCACTCAAAGGCACAATATCAGCGATTTAGTCAAACGAAACAAAACGCGCACCTATTTTTAATCGAAGTCCCCCCCCCCCTTCACGTTGTAATTGGAATGGTTGGAGTGAAGACATTGTAAGTTGGCTAAGCTTAAAACCGCCGTATTTGTAAAAAATGGACGATTTTTTAATGCATTTTGTTTACTTATTCCCGACTTTTTTATTAAACAAAACAGTCGTAACATGGCATCTTCAAGACCGCTTTGTCAAAATGCTTTAGTGTCTGATTTTCATAAAAGAAGGGTAAAATAAGGTTTGGTTTGACTAACCACTAGCAAGTTTACTTCATAAACCTTAAACGACAAAGTAGTAAATTAATCGATGCGCTGCGCCACATATCTCGCCTTACTGCAACAACGCGCGTATACACTCTAAGTCGCAGTCTAAATCGCGCTCGGTGAAAGCACAGCGCGTGATGTAACGCACAAAAACAAATTCTTACACTGATATCAAATAAAATACCGGTCATTTAGTCGACAACTACCAGGCATTCTGTGAGAATGGGTGGGGGAGTTTATTGATACTTTGTACTTTAGGTTTACAGAGTTATTAGAGACACAGAAGGACATTTGTGGAGTTGTGGGCAAAAACATGACTGAAGTGGATTAATTGATTGGGCATTTTGAAAAATTCAACTCTTGACTTATGACCTGATATGACAATAACCTTTTAGAATCGCTTGAGAATCTACAAAAATTGCATGAAATATTCAAAGTGTCTCAAAAACAAACAGTGCAGTATAAGCGTAGCTAGGTTTGAGTCAAGGACAGACTTCCGACAATTGAGGAAAGACGCGTATGTCAAGGTTTGTCAGCGCGGCGCGGGACTTGTGATTGGTTTTGAATGTGTAGTATGGGCGGGGCATGTCGAAAAAATAATGATTTAAAATGTAAAAAAATGTCCTATTTGAGTCGGGTTTTCGACTAACAGACACAATAATTCACGAAAGTAAACTTTCTGTTTTAATCGGCTTTAAATGTTCACTGATTATTCTTCAAGGCCGACGTTTGTTCTGCACCGTCAAATTAGCTCAACGGCAATTGGTCGCCTTATTTTCTCCCTAACTCTATGTGGTACATGTTTTTTTCAAAATTTTATCGTTCAACTTACTGTCCCGTCAGGCGTTTTTAATGTCCCTTTAAGTTCCAATTCATGTATCCTCAAAAAGTAGAAGACGACGAAGATGGGGACGAAAAATATCAATAAAATTGGCTTCAAGATACAAGAAAATTAACGATACCAAGAACCGTGCTGAATCTCTGTAGAATCAATTGGAAAGAGGTATTTGCTAAGTAAATGGAAATTATTTCGGGTGCTTAATAGTAACATCCTAGTTATGTTGATAATGCAGTGCTGGAAGACAGTTCCCGTATTTAACTTCTCAATGGCTCTTCTTGGAGGTGTCTATCAAAGAAGAACAATGTCTATATTTATTTGTTTTAACTCTGCTTTCGCGTGTGCCACAAATGTAAGCCTGTCCGGGCACGTCCTGTGTGCCTTAAAACTCAAAGTATAGGAATATTAGGGTTTACTTACATCATGTTTCGCACGCTTGCGGTGGGTGCCATAATCATCAGATTCCGAGATTTTAGCAAATCGATTCAGTATTCGACCTTATATAAAAACAAATAGTGATATAATAAATACTATCATTTGGTACCTCAGGTGTACTTTAATTCCACCTCGTCTTATTTAGGTGTGTACATACATTGAGGAAATACTTTTACCTCCTCCTGGTTTAATTCCAAGGCTCACCAAGACACAACATTATGCAAAGCCTACATCTATTTTGTAGCAAAACATTAAAACCAAACAAAGCACAATGGAAAACAATATCATACACGTGTACATCACTAAACCCCTGGTTTGCCAATTGTGTGGTTGCGATTAATGCTTCCCTTAAACCTAAGAACAAGAACGTAAATTGAAAATCTAAACTTCAATCTCGAAATGACCCAAGAGATTGATCAACCTATCCACATTAATTTTATAATAATTTACTGAAACGAGCCCTCAGATCTATACTGTTGTGCCGAAACACCCGGGTGCCGAAATACCCGGGTGGCGAAGTTCCCTCCTCTCAGAACTGGCCACTGCCGACGTACCCTGGCATTCGGCAGAGGAGAAGGAAGTGGAAAATAACGTGCTGTTGATGTGTAGAGCACGTGTTTACGCATTTTTCGTGATTTTATGGACAATTCTACAATGAAACTCCTTTAAAAATCAAAAAGGCCTTTGGCATTTAGGAACAAGCATGTATGTATGAGTAGACGAAATACTATTATGTATAACGCCAAAGCACCCACATAGACCCCATGAAGAAGATTTCCCCGCGTTTTCGTTGAGCAAAGGTAGCCGAATTCGGATCCAGAATTTTAAAAACGTCAAAATAACCGGGGGGTGGGCTGAAGGCTGAAACTTGTCCAAAATAGCTCAAAATGGGCTGATTTTGCAAGATTTTTGCAGAATTTCCGGGAGGCGCGCGCCCCCTCCGCCCCTCCCTAGACGCGCGCTCCTGCGTTATAGCATTATTACAAAAAATATGGCTCCCATTGTAAAGGTCCCCTTTTTGATTAGGATAGGAGGGTTATTAGGCCCGGTTGCAACACGGTTTAGGGTTGGAGTTATATGGCCTATAGGACCTAGAGGTAAGATTAGGGTTAGAATTAGGTTAGGGTTTGGTCATTAGGGTCCGGTGAGTACAAAATTGGGATTGACCTATTTCTCCGGCGCCCATCCCTTGAAAATAATGAACGGGCCCTAAAATTATTAGTTTAAAGCTTAATCTTAGCCTGTCGTACGAGCTGAGCAATGAACAACCTATTTCATCCTGTGTTCCGTACAAAGACAATTTAACATAGGACTAGTAATCCACAACCGACCACGCTGTAAGTAATAAGGATCCCTCTGTGCCGAACTACTGGGATCCCTTGGTTTCGGCAATAAACCCGGCCGTTCGGCGGGTACTGAGGTAGCCCGCATTTTTCGCATGGAATATTTGCGAAATACCGGGCGTTTCGGCAGAACCTCTGCCGTACGGCAATTTCCATCTTCCGAAAGACTCGTGCGTTTCGGCATAGCCCCGTATTTCGGCGCAGCAAATACCTACTCTTAGTGACACTTAATAACGCGGCAGCGCGTCCCCCTCCCGATTAGGATAATCGCCTTTGGGCAAGAGGGTACCCATTAAAAAGTCTGGCAGGGCCACTTGCAGGGTCTTTTAGGTACCAATTCTGGATTTGATTGTGTAAGTAACGATCGATTAAAACTGACAGCCTGTTTTCCCCGTGGGTCATTTGACATTGAAAATCTCTCATTCTTCGGAGGGGACTTAAGCCGCGGTCCCCTATACTGGATAATTACGTCTTGCCAGTTCGGTATGAGTAGGGTGTAAACCTCTGCTGTACCAAGCCCTCCTGTAACCCAGGGGGTCATTGGAAACAATGTCCTGACACGGATTGGTCTAGGACTAAATAATTTATTATTTATGTATTCAACCATATTTTAACCGGGTAGCCCAATCAGTAAAAAAATTGCTTATAACAGGGGCCTAAGAACAAGAAATTATACATTAAATTATAAAAACATTAAAAATACAATATGCCAAAGAGAAATATAATAATTAGATTACTTTACGTTTTTTAAAAACTTTGCAGTGTAGGTCAATGACCTTAAATAAACCAGGAAGTTGATTCCAAACAGAACCCCCACGATGGTGAAAATTTCTTTGCCAAGCGTGTCATGTTACTGTCATTAATATTGTTTTAGACAACCACCTATACTGGATCGGTACGTGGTGCTCATTTAGAGCAGAAAAAAATCAGTTAAATAGCACGGAGCATCACCTTTTAATCAGTTATAGATCATATATGCAGTATCAACATTAGATCTTTCATCAAGGGTCTTCCATCCCAAATTCCGAAACATATCAAGTACATGTGCTTGATATGTTTCTTATGTTTTTTTATACATGGCACGGGCTTATGACTCTGTATGTGGAAACGAGGGTTTAATATTCCCAAAGGAGGACGGTATATTTTCCATAGTTTGTTTTCAGATGTCCAAATGATCCATGGAGAGAACCGGAATCTTGTTTAAATCAATAGCTCTTATACAAATTAAATCTGGTGTAAAAGGAAATATAGTCCACCGGGAGCTAATAGTCCGGGCTCCGTAGACGACAACGAATAAAGCGCGAAACAAGGTTGCGTCAGATCAACTGAATTGAGTGAATGCTTTACCGTTGTAGGTGGACTATGAGCCCGGCGGACCATAAAAACTTCTACACTGAATTTTACAACGCGATTAAATCCCACCAAATGGCCCTACTGGGGTTTGGACTAGACGCGTGCTTTCAGTCGTTATATATCAACTGAGCACACGGACCTATGACTGTGGCGAAGTGGTCAAATGAGACTAAACCCTTGTATATCTATCTATAAAATCACTAAAATTTCCACCAACCTGTGCGATCTCATTATTTTCCTCTCTCCCTTTGTATCTAAGTAAATGAACGGGCACTGGCATAATGAACCAAATTAGTGCACGCTAATTCCCAAGTCAAAGGTTTTGTTGCTCTGAAGTAGCAGTGCACCAGTGCTGCCAACAAAAATTCTTTTAGGCCCGGACCCACGCGGCACTGACGGGCAAAAAAGAAGGCATTTTTACCTAGGCCTTAACCATTGTTTCTATGGGACAAAAATCGCCGCTACCCACGACACTCGCAGAAAATGGCACTTAGCACTTTTTGATGTTCAAAAGTATATAGCGCATTACACTGCACACACACACCCCACACACCCCACACACACACACACACACACATAGAGGACGGGATGCTTTCATGATTCATTAGCCAATTACAAGTGAACCATGGAGAGCAGTGTTCTGTATTTAATCACTAGCTGGTATACAGATCAAATCCAGAATTGAGTACCGGAAAAAATCCCAGCAAGTGCCCCACCGGGATTCCAAACCCACCCCGTTACTTTTGGTAAGTTTGAAGCACCGTAACCGCTAGGCCACGCCCTGCCACACACTGAAATATTGCTTGACTTACCAACTGGTTTGTGTCACAAAAATTTGCCATAGGAGCCTTAGGTGGCCCAGTAGCAAAACATGTGATTATGAAGATGTTAGAAGACGACCACCAAAGATGTAAACAAGCAAAGATGACCTGCCGATGAAGAGCGTTACCATGGCAACAACAAGACAAACGTATATCCAAGTGTACTGCACCGAATCTAACGTATTAATGGGTGGTGGTGTAGATTGACCAATCTGTTAACAAAAACAGAGTAAGACAACATAACATAGGATGGTCTTGTAGTGTTAGAAGAGGAGAATCAAGTATACTGTGCCGTGCTGATACAAGATTGAAGACCCAACTATGAGAACTTATTAACATTACACCTACACTCCATGATGTTGATAAAATAAGTTGTGACCACTTAACCATGTATTGCTAATTATTCCATTCTGAACGATGCGAGAGTCTTCCACTTGCCTACGTCCACCTAGCGAGCCACCAGTCGGAAAGAATATATGCTACCTGAATTTGACACAAGGATAATAATAAGTATGCATTTTTAACCTCCATCCATATAGTTTGGGCGTATATCTTTACTAATTAATTAAAAGGTAACCTAAAAAAAACATCAAACACTTCCCAAAATGACAGTAAAACACACTGAAAGGTTTAAAAAATGTTAAAACCGCCCGCCTCCACATATTTTAAGTTCATATCGTTGCATTATTTCATACACAAGGTAAACGTAGGACTTAGGTTTTAAGTGTCTTTTCCAATGTTCAACCTATTTAAAGTCTTTCATTAGGATTTGTTACTACGCCGGTTAATTAAAAACGAAGACAAACTCTTGGGATGTTTTTCAATGAGACGTATTGGTTAATTTTACCCTGTGTAATCTTTTGCCTAAATTATGTTTAGTTTGGATGTTTTATGAGCGAAAATGTGCCCCTCTTTGGTCGACCAATATTAAATTCACAGAAGAATATATGGTGGAACCTACAAATAATGTTAGCTCTCACAGGAAAATGAATTTATTAATCGCGGACACAAACTTTTGAGAGAGGGGTTGGGCTCACGGTCATCCCATCAGACATCCCTTTAAAACTACCACCACACTTCATACAGTACAGAAGCCAGCGGAAACAGTGTAGTGGTTCGCTCAAGCATATAGAGAAGCCAATCTCTTACCTGTGTTGATATCACCATCATCTATAAGCAGTATAAGCAGTAAAGAAACATGACAAACTAGAATCCGCTATGTAAAAACTCTTTACCCCACCATGCCCCGCCAAACAAATGTCTAGTTTACGGCTATTTTTGAAACACAAATTTTGACCTACTGCGCAGCCTATGCTTAATTGCTATAAGGACAACAAAGGCCTCAGAATGCCACTACCTGCAATCAAATATCTGAGGTATACATTGCCGTCAACGCTCCCAACTGCTACTTCCTCACCCGAGACTTGTCCAAGGTCTTCGTGCCCAACCTACAGTTACAAAGGACGTGGAATTATAATTACGTTTGAAAAAATAATCAAACGACAACATGCAACATACATGGATGTGACCCCATGATTGATATCAAAGGAGGCGGGGTTGGCTTGCTACTCCTTTCGTTAAAGTTAGCCGGCATATTGCAATTCCAACAGGAACACTTTACTAACCCGATCTTAATTCAACAGGAAATATGCTCCCAATCTACAATATTGTCCTATTGAACAAAAGACCATTTGATGCATGTTTACTGGGGAATATATAAAATCTTCACTTACCATAGTTGCGTGAACGTCATTTTCATTGCTGAATTATGTACGTTTATGAGCGAATGAAAAATTAAACTCCATTTCCAGTTTTGGTTGAGACCACTTCTTTATTTGCAGACCAAGGAATTCCGAGGAAAAAGACAACTTCGACAATAACTGTGATTATTGCAGTTCTTACTTTGCAATAATCAGTTCTATTTGTGTCTTGCTATTTTTTTCATTTTTTGGCAATAGTCTTATCCATGGTCGTTTGAAGCAAAGAGACTGAGATTGTAGTCTATATGAAACACTGCAAAATTTGACCTTATGTATTCAAGTTTATTTGCTTTTTTTAATAGACTGTAGTAGCTGAGAATTTTATAAAATACAGCTTACAAAGAGCCGGATGTTGGTACCATTACGATTTACTAAAGTGCATGAATATCCCCTTATTCGATAGCATTATGATAATAAACGCGAAGGAGTGTCAACAAATCAAACAGGATATGAGGTTATTTGGTGGTTAGTTTAAGAAAAACTAAGTAGAAGATTTTTAAATGTCATAAATTTCTTATGAACAGTACATTAAGTACCTCTTGATGACAATGTCATGGTTGACGTCTGGATTGCATTTTAACTTAAGTTCTTTGGATTGCACTTATTTTCTCGTCCCCTACATCTTTTCTTTCATCTTCCCTTTCCTTCAAGAGTGAGGCAAAGTCGACACCAGAATCTTGTAACTCTTGTATGTACCCAATAAACAGCTTTTCCCTAAAACAAAAATGCATAAATTTGAATAAAAGAGAGCATGGAGTAAACCAACGATCACGACTCTTTTTTGTACAAAATAACTTATAAGATACACCATTTTACCATTTTCTTATTACAAATGACTGTGAGGAAAATCAACCATTTTTACCTGAAGTATAGAATCTTATCAGAGAGTGTAGATATTGCAACTGATGGGTGGGACGAGGATGCGAGCTTTATCTGCCAGGGACACACAGATACATCTGAAAACACTCAGAAAAAAAAAAAACATCGTGGAATTCCCCAATACGGTGGGGTGCCAGCGTTGCCCAGAGAGAGGTCAGTATCCGGACCGTCACCTGGTGTCAACACTTTTTAAATAAAAGAGTTAAAAATTTCGCTCTTTCAAGGAGTGACTCTGGGACCAGTAATTTAGACTGAATGCTGTCAATCCTTCACTCTTATGACATGACAATATCGATGCGGTAACATAAATAAAATTCACTTTTATAGAGTAAAATTTAATTGCAACAAATCTCTACATTTAGGATACCCACTTTCACCAACAAAGGTTTAAAACCGGTTATTGAATGAAGGTTTAGTGATGAGGCACATCTTTTCTCTTCAAATTGATACCAAATTTGACTGATTTGGAGTAATTGTTTAGATTTTACAATCGAATCATTATTCGCTACGCAAAAGTGTAAATTTATAAATCGTGTACTTGACCATGCGAAAGATGATTTAGTGAAAAGGAATGTGTTTTCAAACTCGTGACATTGTCAATGTTCATGTGTTCATCTACCAAATTCAGCAGTGTCTGCATATGAGAAAATGTTGATTTGTAACGCCAAAGTATAACCAGAAATCGAAAAATTTCGGGTCATTAATTTACACCGTACAGTAAATACACATGCGTCTGGTGCAGAATTCTGATGTTCACGAAATCCGATAAGTAAGCTTAAATATTCAATGCACAGTTAGTCGTCATCGTCAGGTGACATTGAACATCACATAGTGAAAATCATTATAGAATTGAACATGATCGACCATCAGGAATCCGTTTTTGTGTGATGCTTAATCCCAACATTCACTTCCAACATCAAAATCAGTAGGTGAGAGGATGCATTCCCCGTATGGGTAATGCATCCTCTCACCACAAGAATCATTCATCAACAACAATCATTCTCCAAGCACAGGAACATAACATAAACTTATGTGCAACATCAAAACAGTTCAAGACGTGTACCAGTACATTGAAATCCCTTCAGCATGCCTTCAACCAACAACCCAATTTTAATTTTTTGATGAGATATCCATGCATAATAGGATTTGCACATGTCTATACCCATCATGCTTCCTACCCCCCTCCCCGCCGGATGCGCCACATCTATAAATGTACAGGTAGCCCCCTTCATCTGGCCAGATGCAACACATGGCATCTATCTCTAGTTCCGAAAAACTCTGGGTTTGCGGGATTGTCTTCTTCACATGTCTAGAAAATTTTGTCTAGAAACAGTTGGTTTCGTGTACTTGATGAACTGTAAAGTAGGACTTTTGACAACTTGGCAATTAGGTCTTCATGTTTTTTTCGTCGTGCGTCATTTCCCGCCAGAACACCACCTATGTTTCTCAGCGCCCGTCTGGCATTGTGCAGACCGTGAAATAAGGTGTCTTTAACAACTCACATTTAATTATTGGACTGAATATAACTCTCATTTGCTGCAGAACCTTTTTGCCTTTACAGTGTGAAATACTGTACGGATAATATTTGTCAATTTTTGTAAACAAAAATCACTGTGTATGTGTCATATCTACGTCGGATTCAGATGATGAATTCGGTTTTGGGAACCATGTCAAGCCTTGTAAATAAATACCGTCATAAATAGGAAGACGTTTGATATAGAACGTCACAAGAATGCAAATGAGGTATTACCATATATTCCGTCAAGCGCTACTGCACAACATCATACAGCGCATGGTGGAATCAATGGTAAGACCCTCATTTGCATCCTTGGGACTTCTATATGAAACGTTTACCCATAATACATCGATGAGAGTATTGTCGATAAATATTGGAAACGATGTCGATACAAAAATTTACTACTTACTTCTCAAACAACTGCCTCCCTACTCTGGTATCCACAGCACTCAAGGGATCATCAAGTAAATATACATCAACATTGCTGTATACGGCTCTAGCCAAGCCGACCCTTGCCCTTTGACCCCCACTCAAGGTCACGCCTCGTTCTCCAACTAAGGTGAGGTCACCTTGAGGTAACTGTTCAAGATCCTGTAATCACAGCAGAAATTGGAACACATGTTTTTATATCCTGTACTATAACTAAAAAAACAGTCAAAATTAAAAGCAACAAACAATGTGAAGTTGAGAATTTGCAGTTGCACAAATATCAAACATATTGCTTCAAAATGTGAGCATGCTTAAAACAAATTTAGTCACAGCATAACTTAGATAATCTATTTGGAAACGCAGTAACTCGTCCCTTCGTAGATGGAGAAAGTTAGAGTAACCCCGCACTGTACAGGAAAATCTACAATAATATAGAATATAGAATAATTCAGCAGAGAATGAGTCGTATTAATTTGGACATTTTGGAAATACTGTTGTCTAGTAAACACAGCTGGAACAGAGTCAAAACACAGCCAGAAAAAGAGAAATTTTAACACTACGACAAAGCTCACAAAGAGCTGAAGTCATGCAAGCAACCGAAATGTGAAGTATTTTTCAAACAATGTGCTCCACAGTCAAGTATGAAAAGTACACTATGGTCATTGTAAATAAATGTTGTTGTTGTTATTGTGTGTAGCTATAGCAAAGAACTGCATTGGCTGCATAACCCAAGCTATGTTGAAGTAACTACATCAATGAGTTGAGTACATTCTGATTACTTTTGTCACATTGTGTAGGTACATTTTTGTCATAATTTTGGGCAGAGACAATGATATACACAGAAAATGCGCTTCCACACATTTTAGGAAAGATCACTCCTTGCGTTATTATACAATTATACATTTCTTGGTAAAATATTAAAATATTAGCAACAAAATTATTACAGTGTAAGAAAATAAGTAATAAGTATGGCAGACTTGGAAGTTCTGCCAGCCATATTCCAACTAAGGTAATAAGCACAAAAACATTGTTCCATAGAGAATCACTGACGAATTAAAACTTGTAATAAAACTTTAACCGGGATCGGATCCTAGCTATAAAAGGCTACATTACACTATGACATCTTACTTGTTCCAATGCACAGTACTTGATGACACTCTTGAACTTGGATTTCTCAAATGGTTTCCCAAATAAGATGTTATTTCTTAGCGTCCCTGAGAAGACCCATGGTACTTGCTCTGTATAGCCAATCCTTCCTGATATTGACACTGTACCTGTCTGCTTGGGCATCTCACCTAGCAAAGCCGTCAGTAATGAAGACTACGCGTGTGTGAAAGAGCGAGATACACATGTTAGCGCCGCAATAAAAGTGAGAAAGAGAGTGGGGAGAGCGAAACGGAAGAAAACGGAGAGAGATAGAAAATACAGGGTGAATAAAAAAAACGACCCTGATTGTGTCCGCCATTTTGAATTTTTAAATAACATATATCTTACCTATGTGGTATCATCGAAAAGTTTATATCATTATCTTTAATTTGCTGCAAAGATAATTGTCCACAGAGCTAAGAAATAGGCATTTTCACACCCGGATTGCAACTGAGCATCTGTCACATGCAGGACCACAAGGTCAATTTATTTTGCTATCAAAACAAATCATTTGCATACATGAAGAAATGAACCTGAATTGATAAATATTTAACTGGTCTGACAAATATGTAGCCTATAGCCTTTTAAGGTTACCATACATATCTGTATCCAGACCTCATTGGATGGCTAGGAAGAATTTCCTGGAAGAGCACCAAACGCAGGTATCAATTGCCATCGACCGTACAATTGGCCAGGCCAGTTCTTCCTAACCTCCACACTTTGTCTAAATTCCTAATGGCTTGTTTTTTTTTTTTTTTTTTTTATTTTCGGAAAAACTGACCACACGTCCGCATGTGATGAAAACAGATGCAATTGTGAAAAAACACCAAGCACTGAGCCAGAACGCTGCCAAGATAATCAATGCGTCATTAGCAACCCAATACAATACCTGAGCGAACCGATTGGCGCTTTGAATGCACCTATTGAAATACAATATCGAACGGCAAAATTAAATTACTGCCCTTGCACAGTTTTAGATAACAATTCTTTAGCCTGTTGACAAACCCGTTTTCTTACGTTGCTCTCATAAAACGTTATTCCAATCGGTTAAGTATAGGCCGGGCTACAGTCTTTTAAACCAAGTAGTCAGCTTTTCTCACTATATCCACGGATTCCCATTTGAATGCACGGCGGCCAACTAAGCAAATGACTCCCCAAAATGATGATAAGGGTGTCTATGTTTATGTCAAATAAAGTGGTATCTTAAAGGTGTAAAAGCCAATGATAATGGTAAGTTTAATTTCAAACACTTTTTTTAAGATGTGGCATATTTTGGTCTACAAATATAGACGATACTTTAAACCTTTAAAAGGTTGTCACCGATTCTGTTCCTTCATATGGTATGATTCATTCTACTTCTCCAGCTGATCAAGTTACTTATTTTTCAAATGATTGTTATGAGTGATGAGGACGCAGAAACGTTAAGAAGGCATCGATGGTAAACGGTGACTGAATTTTGTGGGGTTAAATAGCGTCACATTTATTCTGCAGTCAATAAATAGCCCGATTTTCTTCTGGACACTGATTTCCTTCGCTGAACGCCGTTCATTTTAATGTGAATCCGTGGACAGAGCGAAAACCGACTACTTGATTCAAACGACTGTAGCTCGGTCTAAACCTAACCGATGTGAATGATCTTTGCAGCAAATTCAAGATAATAAACTAAGCTTTCAGATGATACCACATATTTTAGATATATATTACTTAAAAATTCAAATGGCGGACACAATCAGGGTCAAGTATGTGTGAGGACAATTGCTTATAGATATCGCAAAAAAAATCAACAAAAGGAACAGTCTGGAAGCGATGGAAGTAGAACAGAAGAATGTGAGAATGCGAAATATAGGTTAGTTTGAGTTAAAGGTGGTGACCCGATCGACAACCTCACCCCACACTTTACTCCATCAAAACGGAGATTTTGGTATCAGATGATATTTTATTTTATCATTACTCCAGTGAAACTTTAGGCCCAGGATAAGTTTACTTTTGCTTTTATGAACAAAAACGTACTCGTTGTCATTTGGGCCAACTAGTAGGCCTACACATTTTACTATCCAAACGGCTGGACCGATTTAACTCAAAATTTGTTATCAGATGTTTTGGTGATATGCTTCCATATGAAGGAGAAAACATGAAAAATCGGACCATGATCGGGTCACCCACCTTTAATAACATTAATTGATATCATAAAACAAATTTGACATTACGTTAGTTTGACCATTAAAGCATAACATTTTTGAAGTAAAACATTTAGGATTTTGTCTTACTTTGCCTGAGCCTACAGGTCCAATGACGGCCAATAGCTCCCCTGGGTCAACGGTGAAGCTGATGTCATCTAGTGCAAGACCACCTTCCTCCTGATAGAAATAATACATCAACAACTTCAGCAACAAAATGTTGACAATGATACAGAGCGAGTCAAGAATGGACACCGATTTTGGCCACCATTTTGCATAATGCATAGTTAACATATACATGTACCTCAACATATAGTGGTATCATCGGAAAGATTTTATTAGCATTAACTTGCTGCAAATATAATTCCCTGCGATTAGGTATAGGCCAAGCAGTCTTTTGAATCAAGTGGTCAAGTTTCCATTTAAAACCAATCAATGAAGCAAATCACTGCCGCAAATGATGATAGGAGTATGTTTATGTTAATTTAAGTGTTATCTTAATGGTTTTGAAAATCAGTGATAACGGTAAGATTGAAATGAAACAAGTTTGAAGATGTGGCATATTTCGGTCTAAAAATAAAGACAATACCCTCACTCGAGAAGTTGTCATAAATGTTTACTTCTTACGGTATGTTTCATTCAACTCTTCCAGAAACTGATACATTTTAATGTGAATCAGTCACGTCAGTGGACAGAGCGCGAAAACCGACTACATGATTCAAACGGCTGTAGCTCACTCTAAACATAACCGATGTGAATGATCTTTGCAGCAAATCAAAGCTAATAAAATTAGATAACCGTTGATTCCACCTATCTTGAGATATATATTACTTAAAGATGCAAACTGATGGACACAATCAGGGTCCATTTTTTCCACTCACCCTTTATATTACATGTTCATGGATTATATTGGGAAAATTGGCAACTTACTCCAAGTGCTTGAATTTGAATTTGCAGTTAAATTAATCGGGTTTTCACCAGTGGTATTCTTGCAACGTAACAATAATCTCATAGACATTGGTAACTACACACACATATAGCATTACGCAAGCACCGTATGATTCTTACTCTTTTACAGAAATTATTGCTGGCTTTTGCTCTGAATGTTATTGCATTGATATTATAATTGTGATGAAATTGGAAAGAAAATTACATGATAGCATATCACACAAATCCGCAAATAAAGCAAAATAAAATGCTCAACGTTTACATTAAATTTAAATAAAAAATAAAAAAGGAGGATTCCTTTTAGAGTGAAAAGAAGAATATGATTTCTTAATATTAGATTAGGTTTGCATATAGTCGTTTCATGACCACTTGTACCTCTGTCAACACTAAACACATGGGTAAATATATTTCAATGACGACACAAAGTTGTGACTGAAATCGCTTTTTGAACGGTGGCTCGTGGCTAAAAATAAGAAGTGTCTCTGTTATCTTTTGGTTTAAAGAGTATTTTGTCGACTGAAGAGTGTGCTGAAACCATTTGGCCCGGAAGTTAAATACGTACGTGACGTGCTGACCTCCAGCCTGTTTACTCTTAGTTCTATTCTCATGAGTTGGGATATCTACTAAGGGAGTAGCGGAATTTAGGTCTGGTTTACTTTCAATTTAGAAGTGTGTAATTCTTGATTAAAGCACAGGGAAGACGCTCTGAAAAAAATAAACCAGATCAGAGGATCTCATCCACCATAAAGTCACAAAACACTCGCGACACTCGAGCCCGGCACTCAAGTTGCTTTTGCTTCATATGGCCTTAACTTTCACCACTTGGCTTACTTCTTCCCATGAACTTGACAGATTTTTCACACTGATGCCTTTCACTCCGTTAATTTCTGGTAAGAAAGATTCTTCGCATTTACAATCCTGAAGAAAAAGATAATATATTCAAGAAGTAATTAATTTTCTCAGATAGAAGTGAAACCTTCTGTGTGTGTGCAAAAAGTCTTCAAATGTGGGTGTCGTGTCCTTGTGAACAGTGTCAATCTTTATTATTGAAAGAATATTCGATGTTATTGTTACATAGTTATTTATTTCCTCAAAGAAAATAAAATGGGTATGTTCTACGTCATATGTCAAAGGTCATGTCAGTAAAGGTGAAATAAATCGGAAACTCCATACTCCAGTAAAATCTGCCAGAAAATTAATTGTGAGAGAAGATACTATCCTAAGTTTACATGGGAATCCTCGAAATAGAAGGCAGTATTCTTATTGAGCATCCACCCATCAAATTTAAGCAAAACAATGTGCGTCAATAAAACAGATTTTACTTAATGATGGCGAAAGTGTGATCTTTGGAGTTGGCAAATGGTGTAGCAGCAATGTCATTTGATGTTTAACCTATTAATGCCAATACATGCGCGGGTGTGAGCATGAACATGTGATATACCATGGTTACCTTTGCATCCTCAACGTGAATCGTTATTTGGTTGGTATAAGCACACTTTCCATTTAGCAGTTTATCCTTGGTATTACTTGACTCAATCTCCTGCAAATTCAGGAATTTCTGTATTAAACAAAAAGAACCAATTAGCACAAATAAGATAAATCTGGTTGCTAAGAAAGGCTGCGGTCTATCACCCCATATCCGCTATTGGCTTCCAGCATCAGTGTGCTAGTCTGTTGCAACTTACTATAATCACTGTCCGAATTTTCAGGCACGCCTAACGCACGCAATGTATTATGCAAATTAAATCGCGGTATAGGCGCATGCCTCCCGACCAATTACAGATCGCGTGACGCTTGTCAAGAACTTAGTTGTGCTTCCGAGCTGGCGCCTATCACGCTTCGCGTACCCGATCTTGCCTGAGAAATTCTGGCAGCGGTTATACATACGGTGAACGTATACCTTTGTCACCTGATTTGCTTAGATGTTACCAATTAAATTGGATTTTTAAAAAAAAAATCCTTGGCGTAGTGCACGTTAGTAGCCATTGCTTGCATTGGCTCATGCACCTGTTTCGAACTATGATTATGTTATAGATTTCATGTTATGATCAATGTGATCTGTGGCTCCTACCAAGTATGTCGAAATTCAGAACTTGACGCATTTAGAGTTTGTAATTATGGTTACGAAATCTGTATCTTAAGCTTATAGTTGCTGTGATTAAAATTCTGTGAAAGCAGGACATCACTCCCTCAAAGTAATGTTGGCACCTCATCCATTACGTCCTATATATGTCCCAGCAATGACACTGCACTGTTACATTACATAACCTACCCTAAGGCCTTTGTAGTTATTGCTGAAACATATCAAGTCATTCTGTGGTAACCTCTACTCCTGAAGACACACTTACCTGAATTCTTTTGATTGAAATCTTAGCCTCCGTCCCAAGCATCACAGCTCTTGGCAAGAGCAACGTAACCGAATTTCGTACAACGTTGTACAGAGGAAGTGCCAGGAAGACTTTGGAAGGTAAAAGCGCGTTGCCGGCTAAAGAGTAAGTAACAAATGTGACGCACGCAATAGCACCGGTAGAAAAGGCAAAACTGGCTTCTGAAATACTTCGTAGAATGTTGGAGTGCATGATTTTTTGGACTTCATTCCTGTAAAATATGACAAAATATAATCCTTATAATAATAATTATATATAGAGCCGATCATTCTTTCGTGCGATGTGATAAATATTATCGAGCTTGATGCTTTAATATTCCCCCTCCCCATTCCCTGACCATGTAAAATCAACATCATGTATGTCAAGTAAAGTGAAGGTAGTCAATATCATGTACCATGGTTAAATCAAAATACTTTATAAATTTAACACACTTATTTGCGTGGGGGGAAACAGTATGTTACATGAGTAGGAGTACGCGGAAAGAATTTAATTTGGGGTTATACCATCTTAAATCTAACCATAAATCTATCCTTGAACATTAACCCCCTGAGGTCTACCATCTTTCTCATACTATCTTTGATTGGCTCATTACAAGATCTAACATGATATAACCTCTGAGCAACCAACCAAAATATTCCTTCTATATATCTGTACAAATACTCCAGCTTTATAATCCTATGTATAATCAATAAAATCGGTCCGTAGACCTAATTATAAAATATGGTTATTCCTTTTTAAGGCTAACCTTCTGGCAATTCTGACCAGTTCTGCAAATGGCTTTTCCCATGTGTATATCTTGACCACTCTCATGCCAGAAATGATTTCATTCATGATTCGAACTCTCTCATCAGTAAGTAATGCGGTCTCGGCCCTGGATGAAAAATGAAAATGTGATATGAAGTCTCTCCCGGTCTCTCGTCGATATACATAGTATGCATGTATGTAAATGTATTATGTATGTGGATATGTACATGTGTCTTGAAAGTTAAAAACATTACAACGGGTTTCTGTCTTTATTTGCTTACAGGTGAGGCGCTTTGAAAATTGGCTGCATAAAGAAGCTAGGCAAGGAGACCACACAGAAGATGAACCGACGTCCAGACGCGCAAGATCGGTTGGGAGGGAGGGAGGGAATTGCTATGTAGGTATGTATATAGATGTACATAACCTGTTAGATAAATATATTACCTTTTTGTTCTATTTACCTCAGTTTGGAGAAGCGCTTTCCCAGATATACTTGAAGACCGCAAAACAAACAGCCAATGAAGCAAACCAACAATAAATAGATCCCGAAGGCAGGCCAGAGCACACCAAGGATTGCACCAAACTGCAGCGGTGCTAAAACCAGGTATGGTAGCTCTTTAAGACACTGTTATTTTAAAGAACAGAAAATTATATATCAGAAATCTATTTGAAGTACTACGTCAGTAAAAATACATTGAAATCTCCCGTCTATGTCTTGGAGTTGGGAAATGAAACGCTAGAGAGGATGTAACCAGCTTAGTTCCTTTAGCTGACAGTATCCGGTAGGTTTATTTTCCATAGAGTAATATAGTTACAAGTTAAAGTACGGGGCACAGAATAGCAAATCTTAGGTTTCACTGCAGTCAATTGATAACGGGGAGAAGAGAGTCAAAGTGTTTTAATACAAATATAGGTATCGAGCATACAATGTTTAACACTTAAGTGTATAAGGTCTTTCCATTTGTGTACGGGGGAAAATAACAGGGAAATGAAAATCGGTTGTACCGATTCAAAAATTGCGGGAAATAAACACGGATTTTTATGACGCGCATAAAATTCTCCCGCCGAAAAATGAAAAAAAAAACTCTTTCCCCATGTTCCCGAAGGACTTTTTTCATAAATTTGGCTCATAATAGGAGAACATAAATACAATTACATTACTGAAACAAAACAATTAAAAAGTTACTCCAGTACGATTTTAGGGGCAAAACAAATTTTGAATAGAGCCACCAAAATGCTTATCTATGCTAATTAGCATTAAAAAAACCATGGCCGATTTGATTTTTTTCACCAAAATATGCACAACTGATATTTAGGTAATTACATAAAATTTTGGACAAAATAATTTAACGTTAAAACATGGCGCGCGAAAAACAAAATCTTGGGTCCACATGGACCCCTTTAATATACACATAAATGTCAACATTTATTTTAAGATCACAGATCAAGATGACCGGTCAGGGCATTATGGCGTTGCAATAAATTTAAATACAAAATAAGCACATTGTAGCAAACTGGTTGCCTTAATTTAATTGTAAGAACTCAAACAAATTGAGTTGCGCTGCAGATAAATCTCCTTTTTCAGCGTAACTTAATTGAATTGAATTAAAGTAACCGGCTTAACACATTTTTTTCTGAGTAATTTCCGAATTATCTTTGAGTGATATTTACCTGATCAAATCTTTGGACATCGTTGGAGAGAATGTTGACTATATGCCCCACAGTTGTTTGGCCCAGAGCGACCCCACTAAGACGCAATGCCTGTAATAAAGTATCAATTACAAATTGAGGAATTTCTTTAAATTATGACGATTTCTCGACGGCAGCGTAATATTAGGCAACAACGCCGTGATCTTGTATGAATGGTGCTTTATAAAAGCCACGTATTATTATTATTTATAGTGAAGTTTTTGTTTAGGACCTGTTCATTGTACGTTTGGTTACTTGTTATGTAACATCTTCATCTATAGTATCCCTAAAGTAAGTTTCATCTGTGAAAATTTTTTAAAGAAGCCGATTTCAACTGATTTTGGTAGGTAAAGGTGTCAACATTTACCAAACAAAAGTGAGTTATCGTAGTGGGTGGGGAAATTGTTTTTTCGGGAGTCAAAGGTCAATAACAGGGGTCAAATTTTGAAATTGATCCAATCATGTTGAAAAGTATACCAAGTTAATAGTTTAATCATAAGGATTTCAAAAAGGTATAGTTTGTACTATCTGCGGGCCGAAAGTTTTGAGTTATAGGCTAAAAACAGCAAAAATCAATAAAAAAAGGATCATTTTCAGTTGTACAGGGGTCAAATTTAAAAATTACTCCAATTTGGACAAAACATGGTGCAAATTATAGATGGAGCTCATAGGATAAAAATAAGGAATAGTTTGAGTGTCTTAAATACTTACTTACCGAAGTAGGGGGAATCAAGGTCAAGCCCCATTGAATGCAATGGATGTTGACCTTTGGTAAGGGAAATTGCTAAAGGACGAATTCAATACTCACTGGTGGGCGTTTCCCGGTTCTGCTCGGTTCCGCGCGGTTCAATTAATTCAGTGAGTTTGCTGAATTACTTAATCGGATTAAAGGATTCAGAAGATTGCGCGGATTAAATGGACCGCCTGCAACCGGGCAGAACCGGAAAACGCCGGCCGGTTGAGTATTGATTTGGTCCCTAAGAATATGTTTACTTTTGGGTTTACCATTAGATTTGGCGGTGTACTATTTGTGCACGAGTTAGGAGTGCAGTCCAGTGGTCTAGCTGCTAAGCTTGAACACTGACCTCTACACATGGATAGCGGGCTGGCGCATCGTTGAATAATCGCCGAATGAACCACAGGAAGTTGCATTTTGCCCTGCAACATATGGCTTCACTTTATTGTCAAAGTAAAGGACTTTTGTATAACAATCGAACATATGTGTGGAAGAGGTGCAGTTAGCAGGTGTATGCTTTGAGTCCCGCCATATTGCGAAGGGCAAAGCAACTTCCTGTTGTTTCAATCGGCAACTCAGACCCGCTATATCCATGTGTAGAGGTCAATGAGCTTGACGCGCAGCCTCCGTTTAAATCCCGATGAGGTCATTTGCTGGGATTTATCCCTGTACTTAATTTTAGATTTAATTTCATAAGACAATGATTAAATCAAAATTCCGCCTTCTCTAAGGTTCCTTTTCAATTGGGCAATATATAAAAAGAAATTGCAGTTTATATATAAACAAGTTAAACGCTGGTTAAACGGTAGAACTGACACATTGGATCCCGTGACACTTGATTACCAGTTAAAGGGACATAATGGCATACAAAAATTGACATAATGAAAAGGACACTTCCACGAGTTTGAAAACAATTTGGATGTTTACCTTCTGTAAAAACAGTAAAAACAGTGAAGAGTTGCGGGGGGAGGTGCAGTTTGTGGCAATTTTTGGAACAAGGATGCTGACATACTGCCAGCATTTACCAAACTTGATAAGCATGTTGTCATCAGTCACAGACCATTGCTATTGTATAGTGCTAATTCCGGCTAATCAAGCTTCATTTACCAGATCAATATCTTACTACAAGCCTATAGTACAATGCCGGTCTGAATGCTTTTGGAATTGGTCGCATACATGCTAGATACACTTAATTCTGGCAGGGATGTAAACACCTTGCTTTTCGTTCCAGAAATTGCCACAAAACTGCCACCTCCCCCCCCCCCAACTCTTTCCTGTTTTTACTGTTTTTACAGAATGTAAAAAATCCAAATGTTTTCAAACTCGTGGAAGTGATTTCAGTAAGGGTCCTTTTCATTATGTCAAAATTTGTTTCATGCCATTATGTCCCTTAAGCGCATAAGCTAACACGGTAACTACGGTGGCCAAAGGAGACCTCTTTTTCTGGGGAAACGGGGGAAAAGTGATTTTTTTGGGGGGCGGAAATTCTGGAGGGGGCAAACTAACAACATTTGGAGATTTTAAACCAATTTTGGCCCCAAGTCGCTGATTTTTGCCAAAATTTGGTAATTTTTGGCCCCTAATGGGCAGAATTTGAATTAGCCCTCTTTTTTCTTAGGGTGGAGGGCTGGGACAATGCCTCCCTGTCCACCCCCCCCCCCCCCCCCGTGACGCCGCCACAGGTCTTTTGTTAATATTATAAACACCCCACGAAAGTAACTCCCCACCCCTGAAATCAGTCTGTCAAGTTCAAATAGATCAGATCATACATTATGGGATGAGATATAATTGGAAGCAGTGTTTATTTGCGCGTATTTTGGCAGCTCATTTGTGGCGATCGACAGAGTATGATGAAGTTATACCAATTGACCGAACCCCCCCCAGGATTTAAAAGTTGCAGTAAAACCTTATTGACAATCATAGTCAATGCAATCCGCTTCTTTTCTGCATGACTTTATTCTCCTTCTTATGGCATATCTAACAAGGTTCCCCCCATATTGCCAATGTTTTCATTTCTGTCCGTTTATGGCCGAAAAAACTGCGAAGTTGTTATATAACGATATAATGGTATGATTTAACATACTCACTTACCGACACAACTATTCAAAATTAAAAACTCTTAAAAAAATATGGGGTGCTTCTTAAAAAGTGCTATTATTGCTTGTTAAGCAAAGAAGAAGACCCATTCTTCTTGATAGGGCTGCCTACTCGATTCTAATCTTTTACCTAATTCATAAGCATAATACAGGGTGAGTCAGAAAAAAGGACAGCCAAATGAGGAGATTTTTTTATGCAAGAAACTTAAGCGAAATTTGCCAAATTATTCCGGTGTTAAATAGCCGTTTAAAATCATGTTTTCGACAAAATTTTAAATTTTAAATCGGAGTCATGCCCATTCAAAAGCTACAGTTATTTTTGCGAAGGTATCCTTGTCTGCCCCAATCAAATTGCGCACTGTCTGTACACATGAGACTCAATATAACCTACAAAGGGGGAGGGCTTTAAAAAAAAAAAATAAAGAAATTTTATTTAAACAGGATTCCGATTTTTTTTTGGGCGGCCGTATTCAAATGCTGTTGTGACATGATGTTGACTGATAATGTATATAACTTAAAGCGGCACTGCACATTTCACAAAATAAGAAAATTTCTTCAATTGCTCTCAACTGATAGTTAGGCCCTTGGAAGAATAGAGATACATTTTACACATAAAAAAACATACTCAAAAACAGATAGGACGTTAATGAAAGGTTAAAGACATCCAAGTAACTTGGTAGGCTAATTTGTAAGTTTTCCATAACTTTAATCAACAAATGGTATGTATATACATGGACTATTCATAGACTAGTACTCGTTGATATTAAAACCATGACGGTCACAGACCCTTCAAACAGGGTACATTCCGTGGGAAACATGCCTACGGCGTGCGTTTCCTTGTATTAAAAACAGTCTGCTGAATTATGTCGCCGGCGACATAATTATAAAATCGTTCGTTACCATAAGAGATGATTGGTCGTATCTTTTCAGGTGAGTGGCTAATGATTAAAAAGCTTACAACCATGCAAAAATATCAATTTTGAAAAATCTCGAGGGCCACTATTTTTCACAATTGCCAGTGTCTCTTTAAGATTAAATGAAATTAAAGGATTATTTAAAATGGAACATTTAATGCTTAATCTATGATTCATATTATATTTATGTATTTTGAGTTTTATACTGGAAATCAAGCAAGTTGAAAAAAATGCTCCAAGGTTTTGCTTAAAGGTCCAAAAATTGATTTCATTAACCCTTACACCCCAAAACACCAATATGAACTCAATGAGATGAGTGGGAGGAAAATGCACTAAGTCCAAAAACGATGCGTGCTCATCGCACACATCATATGGGCACCAGAAATCGCTGGCCGGGGGCCAGCGAATCCTTGTGGCTGGCCATGCACTGGTAGATGGATGGTGGGGACGAACCGGCCCCAGGGTTAGAATCCCGCAAGGGCCTTTCAGGTTTCTTTAGTTTCTATCCTTTTACCCCTTCCTTCCTCTATGGAGATAGGCTAGAACCAAAAGGCAGTTAGGGTTAGATATTTACTTTGATGCCTGCTTTTCATTTTACAGTATTACCCAGCGATAAAAACCAGACTTTTTCCTTTGGGAAGTGGGACCAGGCGATGTGAACCATTTTAACTTTTGGGGCATCACTGAAAACACATTTTTCAAAGGTGAACACGTTAACTACCAATACTATCAATTTTCCCGATCTCTATTGGGCCAGGGGGGGAAAGAGATTTTGAGTAGGGATCCCGCCCGTACCCACTCTCCTCTCAACCCTCACCCACAGACTGGTACGTCACTGGTATTCCCTGAAATTATTCCAAATGTGTAAAATGGAGCATATCGTCGTGGGTTCTGCTACTGTCGAATCAGCATAAATGCAAGTTCTGAGAAAACAGGAGTTTGAAAGTTTGAGTTACTTATGAATTGCGTGTAATAAATGAAATAAAAGGAAATGGCCAATTTTAAGGGGTGTATGTTAAAGACATGAATGGTTATAACTGACGACAGTTATAAAATACCAAGAAACATCGTTGTCTTTTCAAAACGGCAAATGAATGATTTGACAGTTGTCAAAACCCAATGTTGATTTGCTGTGGTTTAAGGAGTGAATAGTATTCGCAGCTGAAAAACCGTTGATTTCTTAATGTGGTCTGGTGAGATACTATAGATACGGGTTTTTACTATTTTTAACACATCGAATCCGAGCCACGATAAGAGAACGATGGCGGTGATGATGGTGGCTATGACGATGACATAAGGAAACATCGAGCGTGACGACGATAATTGATGCTACTGTCGATGACGATGATGATTGACGATGATGATGATGACGGCGGCGATGACGATGGCGATTGAGATCATGGATATGTGATGATGATAATGATGCTGTGTGATGATGATGATCAAAATTCAGAAAATTACAACCTCTGTACAAATTTGACTCCTTAAACTAATATCTTAATATAGTCGCCATATATTTTAACTCTTTTTGCAAAAAAACCCATAAATTTAGGGTGTAACTACGTTAGAAGGAACACAAACATTGTAGGATGTTATAAAAAATTAATAAATAGTATGCATGTTGCAACACACAATAAATAGTGGCTAGAACGTTCAAAAATTCGAGCTCGAAAATATTTAATTGTAACTGGAATGTTTCAGAACTCAAAAGGCAGCTTGAGGATAAACGTGATCTATACAAACGTTAGATTTAACCAGATTTTTCTCGTTTTCTTAAATTTCAAAATTACAGATATGTAGGTCCCATCTTGTAAAGGAAGCGATACGTTAAAAGATATACCAAACTTAAAACGAATTAACAGTTAATGGGATATACTCAATAGTAAAATCTACATAATTAAACAATTTAGAGGGAACTAAAGCTTATACAAAAACTTCCAACAGAGATTCAAATATCAATTTGTTCCTGAAAGGCGAGTTTTTTTAAATGATGTATTAGTAATTATTTCGTTTGCAGAATATCCAAGCTAACATCAAAGAAAATCAAACTTTCACAATATGTTTACCAAGCTATTTTTGTAACACGGTTTACTAAGGGGTGGGGTGGTAAACACCCGAAGAATTCATTATTATAAAGCAATAGATGATTTCGATGTTGGTACCAGTTGATAGCTTTGGTCCTCCGTTTTCTATTGCTTCCAACATAACCTAGTATGGCGTCATAATGACGTCAAAGTTCACAAATTGGCAAAATTGGTAATTTCCACAGACACACATCAGAGTATAAAATGAAAAAATGAAATTTTGCATTTTCATGCGGGTTTTGGCCCCAAATGATATGGAAAATGACTAGTTTTTAATGAACATATAATTTTAGATCCATACAGTGCACAATATTAAAACAAATGAACTAATAACTAAGGGGTAATGCAGTATCATTTATAGGCGAATAATGTGCCCGAGGTCGGAAAAACTAAATAATGGCGCCCATTATTTTTATTTTTTCCGGCTGAGGATACATTATGAGCCCATAGATGATACTACAAAACCTTTATTTCTATTCTATTAACTAAAACAACTTGATTTTATTTGTTGTTTGTTTGTATAGGTTTCAAGGTAATATGTCTAATTTATGTGTATTTTGTATGCTGATGAATGAAAATAAATGATAAGAAAATGCATTAGCGGCTCATTATTGCAGAATAATGGGCAGTAAACTGACCAATCAGAATGCTGCACTTTCAATAATGGGTAGTAGAGGTAATAGAACCACTCCCCACCAATCGACTTCGAAGCTAACCCCGGTGACGGTGCTACCTTCACATTTGTTTCGCCAAAATGAGCAGAAGGATGTGAAATAATTATATGGAAGATTTAATGAAAGTTTTTTAACGTTTTTGGGCACCGGATGAAAGTTTTCCTGGGTGGTAACTCCTCCCCTTTGGTAATACGAGGGTTAATGTCACTATGTCCCCCTAAAAGTGATAAATTTGGTTTATTTGTACAAATGTTAAAACTACAAAAAACGTGGATAGTTCTTTTTCACGACGCACAGACCGTAGGTTTCAATTAGTACAAGTAACATAATTAAAACACAAAAATTAAAATGTGAAATAACATGACCAATCCCTCATGAAGTATAGAAAGGTAAATTTCACCGATTGCCCTAAATCTTGAGAGACCTATTATCGATTTTGATCACTGAAGAAGCAATTTGTGTCCCAGCGAATACGTATTCGTCCGCAATTTATCTGTGTGCTTTGAGATATTTCGACACGCAAAGCTATCGAATACGTATTCGGTTGTTTGTGAAATCCGTTTTATACAAATGGGTGTTATTCGACTGCGGCTATTTTGGTTAGGAGATGTAATTTCACTTTTATTTTTGGGTACAATTAAAGAGTACATGAAATGCAACCAGAATCAACTATTAACTCAATTTGACCAAAAAATCAGATTCGACACTATGTCGTGACCACGACGATATGATGCAATAGCAAAGCTGAACGTAAAACAAAGAATACTCTGTGGGTTACTCGAGCGTGTAACAATGTTCGGTCTTTCCCGTGGGAACTGTAACTTCTGCCAAAAAACCCGTATTTTGAATGCCGTTAATTCGAGTAATTATAATGCCGTAATTTTTTATATGAGAGCTAACAAAACAGGGAATGTACTTCAGAAGAAAATATATGAATAGCACGTAGGAGTCCCTTCCATAAAAAATCGCTAAATTTGGTTGTAAGTGTTTTTAACTCACCCGTATAACATTTTACATAACAATCTAAGTGCTGATAGGCATGTGCCGATTGTAAGGAATGTCTTGTACCAGCCTCCTAGATGAAGCGAATGATTGTGGCGATTTTCGTAACGGCAGGTAATAATAATAATTGAACAGCGCTGTTGATACCACTGGATGTGAAGAGGGTTTTTATAAATGCCTGCATATATTATTATATGTAACAGGTTAAGAGATAAGAAGCAAGTCTACCTCCCCTTTAACCCTCGTGTACCAAGCCTTTTTGTAAACACGGTTTACCAGGGGGGGGGGGGGGGTGGGTACACCCCCTCGGAATTTGTTATTAAGCACCCGATGATTATGATTTTGATACCAATGATAGCTATCGGTTCTCCTCTTCCATTGATACCAAAATATAGTACCAACCATACTAGTATGGCGTCACAATGGACGTAATCAAGTTAAGCGAGTCGGCGAAATTTAGATTTTCCACGAAAATACAGGCGCGAAAATCCAATTTCCGATAAAAATCGCAGAAAATATTGGATTTTCATGCGGTTTTCAGACTCTAAATGATGGCATTTGGGCTAGTTTTAATAAAAGAGTTTTAGAGCCATACTGTGCATAAGAGTTTCAAAATGCACCATAACATACTGGGTGGCACACCACCCCCCCTAACTTTAGGGATACCCTAACCCCGGTGACGGTGCTACCTTCAAATTTCTTTCGCTAAATGACCAGGAGGATGTGAATGAGAGATCGATACTAGAAGCTTTTTACGAAAGTTGTTAGCAATTTAGCGAACCGGAGCGAAGTTCACTGGGGGGGGTGGGGTTGGTACGACGAGGGTTTAAGGATTTAAAAGTCTTCGCTTATCTGCGAATTTAACGACTGTGCAGCTACCATGATCTTCATACCAACAATAAATCCGCCATGGTGAAAAGGATGGAACAGGGACAATCATCTTCTAGTGACTACTAGTCCAAGACAGCAGCATATTACATAGCCTCATGAGATGTATTATGTTACAATGGCAAATATGAGAGATTCTTATATCGAAAGATGGGTTCTATTACCCGAAAAATGCTCAAAACATCAAAAATAAAACAAATGAAAGCATACATTTAGTGTAATTTTATACGATATGACCAAAAGCGGTTCAACTCATTAAAAACGACTTCAACAGGGTTCATTCCTCCATGCATGTAAATTTTAAAAATGTTTTACAATCAGCCAAATTGTTTAATTAAGATTCGATTTATGTATGAGGATGTTTAATCAGGTTGGTGTATAGTCGAGTGTGAACTGTACATCGCAACCAATGGCGCATTGATGAGGTTTATCACCTTTGCTGGATTTCACCAATTGTAGATTAATGAACGCCAACTACGTTATTTTATGGTTCCAAAGAAATCGATTTGTTCTCAAATGGTATAATGTATCGACTAGTCGTCCTCTGATGCTACAAGACATATACCCCGTACCAGGTCAAGACCGAAGATTTGTATTGACTTCGAATCTGGAACAAGTTTTCAGTTAAAATCAGAGAGGCAACCAGTGTCTTTAACACTTAAAAGGCACTATCAGTAAGGTGCAAAATCATAAATTCGAAAACAAAATTCCCCAAATCAGATTTTGCATGTCTGTAACAAGTACGGGTATCCTTACATTACCCTGCAAATGATAAAACAAGAAGCAAACTAATAAGCACAGAATCCGATATTTTAGTCATGACTGTCCGTACGGACACTTACTACAACACGAAAATGGAGAGTCAGTCTTTGAAGACTGCGTTTTCTTCCTTTTTCTTGGGCAATTCGTCAGTTGGAAAAATAACTTATGGAATTATAAGACTTATCCTTCAATTAAAAAAAATTTTTCTGTTATTTTGAAATTGTCAATATTTGACTTCTTCGGGCGAATCACTGATAGTGTCTTTAAGTACGTCACGGATTCAAGCGCAAAAGTGTCGTCAAATAATACAACTCAACATACACATTTAAAATATCATGATCGGCTTTGTTGACACAAGAAAAACAATGACAATCTGTAACATTCATAAGCTGATAATAATAACGCTAATAATAAGTTAGGGCGAAAGATAAATTTTTAGGTTAAAGGGCGTTGTCGGGGCTGTTTATAAACAAAATCAAATCTCTTAGAGACAGCCGGTCGTACAAAAATCTCAAAATTTACATAAATTTGCATAAGTTAATATCATATCCTTTGGCTATCCAAAACGGAATACCGCAATTCAATGGGATACGTTAGGGGGAAAGCAATATTGCCCTAAGTCGTAATGATGATAACAAAAGACTTTCGCCTAAGAGACGAATTCATACTCAACTGGCGGGAGTTTTCCGGTTCTGCCCGGGTCCACGCGGTTCAATTCCAACTCACTAGTTTGCTGAATGATTAACGGATTAAAAGGATTTCTTTAGAAGATTGAGCGGATTAAATGAACCGCCTGGAACCGGGCTGAACCGGAAAATGCCCGCCGGGTGAGTATTGATGTGGTCCCTAATTAGATTTAGCCAATAATAATAATAATAATAATTTATTTGGCTCTACATCGAACACCTTGCCTTGCAAATGGAAATAGAATAAAAATCATTAAAAAACAACCATCCAATGGAAGAAAGAAAAAAACATGGATATATGAGGTAAAGAAAACAAAGCTAAAATCTACCAAATATCAAAATAAAAAAAAATATATGAAGTGTATTTTCAGCAGCCGTTTAACACTCTTATGTCATTCACAGCATTCATTAAAATATTGTTTATTAAAAATGGTCAAATGATTAAAAATAGTTTCATTATTTTGCAAAATACAAAAGCTTATCGATAAGGGAGCGGCGAATTATTTAAGGGGGAATAGGCTCCTATTTCACTTTAACCTCTTTCCACATGGCTATGTTTTAAAGCGCAATTATTTTTACAACAGTTGGATATGACTATAAAATTGGCAAACCTTGATACATATTTGTTACGCTATAATGCTTGTAACGTCGGAAGTTCACGTATAATCAGCACGTGGACTTGGGGGATGCGATTGTTTTACCTTTGACCATGCGTGCAGACGATAACAATCATGGCGGCTTCCACGTTGAGTGATTATGACGCTGGCGATTTCAATTTACGCTACGATTTCACCTCGTAGCGAGGAAGAGCTTGGTGATTTCATCGATTCGGTTGATAGTATCAACACAAAGAAGTAAATACAACATGGAATGTCCATTTTTTATGATTCCTGCAAACAAGCTGGCGCAGATTTCAAGGAGGTCGACAATGTCTGACTGGATCGCTTACTTGCACATTTTTACGCTGGTGCAAGAAATCAAAGGGGATCGCTGTACAGCAAGAAGAGTATGATACAGTATACAACGTCACTTTTTACCAGAGAAATGCATTGGAATAGTGAAGGGGGACTTGGGGGAAGCCAAAGCCATGGTAAAGCTTATGTGAACCACCATCCATCAATTTTGGAGAAGGATATGCAGCTCATACAACCAAGATTCGACATCAACACAGCAAAGGGATTGCAGCGCAAAGTATTCGTAGATACAGTGGTGTAGGGCCTTTTTCGCAAATCGTGGTATGGAAAATCTACGCCATAAGCCTGATAATGTTATCCTCAATTCTGGCAAACCTCGTTGACAGGTTGCAAATCTGAAATGTTAAATCTAAACTCAATCCCAACTCTCAGTGGATATGGCAAAGGCAAAAAAGAAAAAAGACTGTCACTGAAAATTATAAAATATGGTATGACGCGGCCACATTAAGCTAGGTCGTCTGCGTTCAAGGTCTGTGAGATGCTGACTTAAGTGTTAACAAGACATAAGCCACTTGGTGTTAACACACCAGTGTGAACTCGCGCACGGGCTTGTTGTACAATAAACCAGCTGGTTGAAACTGTTGTTCTCATCAGGCTGGTATTTCTGATAAAAGCCTTTTACAGCCGAGGTGGCGGCCAAGAATTGAATTTTAGACGAAATCTTGACGAAAAATGCTGATTTTTTTATATGTTATAAGCAGAGAAGTTATAAGACAACATGGTTATAATACAACATGTTGGAGCTGAAGAATCAACCCCACCGTAAGGGTTATTTGACTTATTTCTAGTAAGGCATACCCCAACACCACGATAAATTGACAAAATACATTGAGTTTGCCAAGCACTAGTTATTTCTGATTTTTTTTATATATGAATAACGGGTGAGGCTTTTGACCGAACACTTCAAAGCGCCTAAATCGGTGTGTGCTTTATATTATGGCTGTATTACTGTTTGATTCGTTTTGGTGAGTTGCTATATTGAAAGAGTCTTGGCCGCCATAGTCTGTAGTCTGAGCCCATAGACGATTTTGAGGTATAGCGCCACCAAGTGATTTTCTAATCCTCGTTCATAACGAAATGTTTTCAGCCATTAATATGCTATCTTTATCAAAAAATAAGTCGCATTGAAATCTTATCATAATTATTGGTCATATTATCGATTGTTATTGTTTATATGTCGAGCAGTATGTCACAAATTTATGTATCTGAAAACATCTCAAATATATTATTATCTCAGCCTCGTTCGCAACATTGGACAATCGCAGGTGTCTCTCTGGAAGTAATCTCCAGAAAAGGCAGCTCGTTTGTTTACCATGGAGGTGTCCTTACAAAATTCTAACAGTTGATCATGGAAGACTGGATTTTCCAGATTATTGTCAAAATGTTGTCAGAACCAGACGTTTGTGTCCATTTCAGTTTAGTATAGTATATAGTAAAATGACCAGTCTGGACGGGGAGAAGGGCCTCTCAGGCATCAGCATGCTTGTTTTCAAGATGTAGGGTGTCAAGCGCTTCAGCCTTGGACTTAAAATGCTCTTCAAACACAACGGTTTAGGCATCATCATTATGTAGCTAGCCTACACAAAGGTTCTGCTTGGAACTTCTAATGGATCTAGTATGGTGCTTCTTCAGTTCTTCTCTGGCGCTGTTGAATTTGTATTCTTCTGTCTAAACATTGTTTCATCCACCAGTACAAATTCTTTGTTTGGTTGCTGGAGTGTCTGTCTTCATCTCATCACAAGAGTGTTCAATCTATTCACAAACTTTGTATCTCATACTACCTTCCTCCAGTCTATTGGTTTCATGGGATCTCTGTGATGAGGGGTTACCTTATCCGGCTCATACAGAGCAAATCTATGTATCAGACTTAACAGCTTGTAAGTTTTTCTATAGGCTCTTGAGTTATTAATGCTGTTAATCCACTTCAGAGTGTAGTCCAGCAAGACAAGTTCTCCAACAATACATACAACAAGGCAAATAGGAAACATCTTGTCTTTATAAACCTTACCTCAACGGTTGCTAGTGCGCAATAGAACATGAAGGTACCGCCAAATACATGAATCAAAGCTTTCAGCAGCGATGGCTGCCTATCTTCATTTTTGCCTCTTCAATTCCCCGTAACCATGCACTGAAAAACAAACGGAAAGTCCACTGCGATATTAAAATCAGTAATTTAGCATACCATTCGTCACTTATCGTGTTCACGACACACCCTTCCTCCCGCCACTACTTACAAAGGGGGGGTGGGGTGGGGGGGGGAAGAATAAAGCCTATACTTTTGTACTGATGGTTTTTGCGGAAAAAGTGGGTCGTATTAACACGATATTGCCGACATTTTAGATCATTTTAATATGAATCGGGCATCTTTTCACTGGGACTAGCATGTAACTTTTTGCCAAACGAACCATAAAAATACCTTGTTTTAGGAGGGGACGTACGTAACGCCGTCAGTTCCATCTAGTACCAAACACACTGGCTGTGCCCCGGGGGGCCTTTGGGGGCTAAAGCCCCCACACTCAAAGTTCTCAAGAAAAAAGAGGAAGGAAGAAAGATGCAGGAGAAAGAAAAAAAGAGGAAAAGAGAAGGAGAAAGAAGAAAAGAAGAAAACGCATGATTTATGGTACATATTGATTTTTTTTCATGCAAATGAGGATCAAAAAGTGTCGGAAGAAGTAAGCAAGGAAATGCGTTTTCCATGTTCTTGAAAACCCCTAACCCTCATGAGCTCTTCCCGGGGGCTCTGCCCCCTGGCCCCCCGTCGGGGCGTTTTCCCCCTGTAACCCACCAGTGCCCAATTCGATTCCCTGGACCCCACCCTGTTACTCCCTCCGCTCGCTTCGCTCTCATAGGTTTGAACATATTTAGTCCAGCCCCCCCCCCCATTAACATTTCATGGGCACGCCTATGAAAAATATACAAAAAATACTACAGCACTGAGAAGAGAAAATGCACTAGTCCCGGCGTAATGCAGCAGCAATCGTCGTCCATCGAATATACACATATGGACAGGGCCGGCCAAACCTGGGCTGGCCATGGGGCTGCCGTGCCAAGGGGCCACCCGATCGAAATCCACAGCGAATCTAAGGGGAGGAGCACGTGTGCATGAGGAGCAAATGTGGCGGCAAGGAAAAGCGTAGGAGTAAGCGCACGCAAAGAAAAAGCGCAACGGCTAAAGCGGCAGGACTGTGATCCAAAAAACCATGGTAAAAATCGTGAGGTCAAGCCCGAGGTGCCAACGTGCTTGTGCGAGCTTCAATGCATCGTCGACCCAACGACATATTGGGAGCTGTTAGGGGGATATCACTTTCTAGTGGATAGGTTAGAGCGCCTAACGGTTGCCTACGATAGAGAAACAAAATGAATATGATAATTTCCTATGGCAGCGAAATAAATGTAAAGTGCTTTGATCTTATGGAAAGGCGCCATATAAAAGACTGCATTTCATACTACTGTTTATATTTCATTCCCAGACCTTCCGTCCCTTTCTCATAAACTACCGTGTCCGCGTGACTGAGTGTCCTACCACCCATCTGTTATTGTGTTCGCCATTGAGTGATGTATGCATCGTTTGTCTCAGCACTGTACCCAAATGGCCTCGTATACAAGGTCCCGGGTATTCCGTTACAGGGTTGCTATGGTAGCTAGGACACTCTCTCATGGGGACAGTCAATTTCTTTACACCGGACTAAAAAAAAGGAAATTAGGACATACCCGCCACATATAAATTACAGTAAACTAACAGCAGGGTGCTATTTTAAATACCCCTGGCTGTCGCAACTATCACAACAGCTAATTGTAGGCAAATAGAAATTAAGCTTCCTGGGGGGGCGATCATGGGAGGATCTGGGAGAAAAAAATATATTTTAATCCGATTACGCTTTACGCATAAAGAGATAATTTATGATAGTATAGCTGCAACCAAGCTGTCAATCAATAGTTATGACTCGACGTCTATTTTCTTTCCTAATATGGAAAGATTATATTCTATCAGAGTTACGACATATTTCATTGACCGCATATGGATCAAATAATGCATTGGTTTCTATCACTGGTGGATAAGCTTGACTGCACCCGGCCAGAGACGTATTACTAGACAATTTATAACTATGCTAGATGAAGGCGACGGAACTTTTTAAGCATGAGGGTCCGATCTTTGTTGGTCAGAACAAAAAAGACGTGCCACACTTTTAGCGAAATCGAATTGTGAAATGGTATGCAAATACGCAAATTTTCCAAATGTATTTTAAGTTAACAACTTACACGGACACATACGACGTTATGAGGTTAAGCCAGAAATAATTTTGTTAAAAGGTACTATCGGTGATCGTCGCGAAAGCCTACGGAAATTGCATCTGTAGCTAAAGAGTTTAGGGTAAAGCAGGGGAATTCTCTTTTTTCATGGAAAAAAAGACAAAAAAAATTATAGCAAGTGCTGCAACATTACGGAATATGCTCACACTACGTGTTTGCTACCACGGTTCCCGGACGGACAGTGTACTCCGACATTGACGAAAATTATTATCTAGTGTGTGTATCCCGTTTTTACACACACCCGTTTTTACACAGAGCTCTATGGCGATTGAACACTAGAGGGCGCTATAACATGCAAGTAATGATATTTGACGGCCCACGTGGCGGCGATTGCTGGAGTTTTCTAGTTTCCTGGGGTGATAGGTCTTAACTACCATACTTTAATTATACAAATATACAAAACAATTTCATGCGGATCAAATGCGAATTAAACTGACACATTGTAATGGATCTTGGCATTGTTTATATTTACTGTTATAATCTTGGTATCATGTTTCATTGTGGCATTATATTCAAAGCTCACAAAACACGAATTTCTCCTGTAAAAATAAGAAAAATACACAACTTTCTTGCGCTACACGACGATCAATGTTACCTTTTTAAAATCCAGGTGAACAAGTTACCGGATAGGTTTCAGTTAGCTCAAGCAGAGTTAAAAGATTTTCTTGAAATAGATTTATACCGTAGTAACTGAGTGATACATTTGACATACGGTAATATAATGAACGTCCTTTCAATTGGGTAGCGGTATGATGCTGAATGTACTTGGTCACTTTATACAGTCATCCACATTGCAGGTTTTGCTTATCACCCCCCCCCCACCCACCTCGCGCCGTGACCCACTCCCCCAGAATGGTACAAGCCACCTGTGACATTAAAACATTAACCCTTGTAGTCTTGTACAACTTGTGTTTGACAAGGCTTTTGTCATTATCAGTACATTTTCGATACATCTGTTTATAATTTAAGGTTAAAAGGCCGGAACATAGACCTAGCTCGTCATGTGAGTGCAAACAAAAGTGTAAACTGAAATTTTGGCAAAATTGAGTTATATTAATGTTATATGAAAAAAAGTGTTCATTACCTTAATTTGATATACATTCAGGTGACAGTCTCAATTGATGCACGAGTTATTAAGCTAAATAGCCTATTTAGGTGTAGATACTACTTTGTTGCTCTGTAAAATTTGATTTCCCCGTTCGTGCAACAAAGTCGTACTGGTAAATACCACTTTGTTGCAACGACACGGGCAAACCTGTATGTAGCTAACGAATGTTTTCTTGTAAAGCGTGGTTTTAAAAGGTGTATTACGTAAAAAAATCTCCCAAAATATTTTGTGAAAGAGCAAATCATTTTTTAAAGTTTTCGTTTTAAAAAAAATTTCGGCCCAAAAACCTTAAAAACCATATCAAAATGTAGTTACGATCTTGTCCCACTCAATAATACGCTCAGTAATTTAAAAATTTACAAAAGTGAAATGAATATAATAAGTATAAAAAAATCTCCATTTATTGCAGAGTTAATTAGGCTAATTAGCCTAATTAGGTGTAAATACGACTTTGTGCACTCAAAATTGAATTTCCCCGTTTCGGCACAAGTCTTACCTGTAGATCGAGTTTGTTGCACGACACGGGAACTCATGTGTGTAAATTACGGCGCCATTTTAATAAATTAGCCAATTACTACTTCTTAATTATCGACCTTAAGTGGGAAATGAAATATTTGGTGTAAGATATTTTTAAAAATACTTTGTTATCGTTTGTAAGAATTATTTTCACACTTGAAAAGTCACAAAAGCCTGAAAACACAAAATCTTCTGTAAAATATGAAATGGTAGATACTGACCTTTGTTGCACTCCTTACGAGCTTTTTCTTTAAATAAAACCACCAACGCCCTTGCTAATATTTGCAATTGTTCAATCTAATCAGCAAGAGACAGTTCCAGCGGCTAACTGGAGGAATTCGGTCTTTGGGCATTCATCTTGTGTTGCATTCTATTGAACACTAAACCCCCAATCCATTGGACGTAAATACATTCAGTATGTTATCCAATTGACGCACAGGTTAATGAGTATAGAGACGTGAAAGCAAAAGAAAAAAGTATTCGTTTAAAACTCAGTCGCCAGCTGCATGCAATTAACGGTCGTGGAGCTTTGACGTGTCTTTTTATTTAATAAAAAACCGCTCCTTCTTTTAAATCAATATATATATTTAACACCTATTCCAAATCCACGCCATTGTTGGTATCCCTAACATTTTATCCTAACTTTGATTCAAGAATATTGGCAGTATCATGTCTCCGGAATTCACCTGAAAAGCCATTCCAGACACGCCACATATACAGAAATGTAAGTACCCGGTCTGCGTATCTCGCCTGTCAAATCTTTGGTCAATCCCATAAATACGCTACATTAGTTTAATTCCGTTGTCGTCTGTAGAACCCGGTGTGAAAGCAGATTAGTCCCGCAGGGGAGCCATAGTCCGGTGCCCATAACGATAATGAATCAAGCTGTGAAACTAAGTTTGCGTAAAGAGTCAACTGCATCGATTTCCCTATTGTTCACCATTGTTCCCAGGACTATGAGTACGCCGGACAATGGTTTACTTAACTTCTAACCTTTCTACCAACACCGGTTTATGGCCCACGGACCATATCTCCTTTAATTACCGGTGTAAAAATTTAAATGTAACATTCTGGAGCCATGATCCGGGTTTCTGATAGAAAATACTGAATCAAGTGTAAATTAAAGTGCTGCGTTCATAGCTATGCCCTATACTTTATACTATTCAAAGTCGAGAGGGCCCGCAGAGGTCTGAAGGCGTTATTTACGTTTGCCGTATGCACCGTCACGTGGATTTTGAATATTATACCCCAAATAAGTCCCAAACCGCCCTAGCTGAAGCTTTGCTCGAGAATGTTTCGGATTTGTTTTCCGAATATAGATTCATGCATTTGCTTATCTGGTATCGTTGTTACAAATCGAACAGAATCACCACAGATCCCTTCAACACTACTAGAACACGGCTTCAGCGGCTAAATCGCTGCTAAAAACCATAAGCTCTACACTAACATTTATGTCCTTCGAATGTTCTATATCAAACATCTGGAATAAGCTGAACAATTTTTCACTTACAAACAAAAACACCAACTGAGGAAAAATGTTGGCTTCTTTGAGATTGGATGATCATCTTCTTCCAACCACATTGGTTTTTCGTGTTCTTTTTCATGTTTGTTTCCTTGTCCCTGATTTTTCGTTGGAGCTTGTACACCTGAGGATAAGATTGAACTGATGGTCCAGTCACCGTTGGGCGGAGACCAAAACATCATACTGGATACCGAGGTTTTAACAGTGTGGAACATTTAAATTAAATCTAATAAATTATATGAACTGCACATAAGATTCGCATATCACTGTCTAATCCTTTTAAATGTGCATTGGGTGTGTTTCCACATGTGGTTCGTTCATGGTTCAGCAGACTATACCCGACCCGTAAAAATAATTTTTTTCAACGTGTTCAGTTGCTTCGTGGTGGATGACACGATATGGTCCGATTTTTTCTAATTGTGTTTTCGCCCTCACATGGAAAGCACATCACTAAAAACATCTGATACCATTTTTTTGATGTAAAATGGATCCATTAAAGCCAATTAGTTGTTGAGCTATGATTGCAAAAATATTTGCAGACAGACGCAGTCCGAGCCCAATAATTTTTGAAACACCCCTCATAGCGAGACCATTAATCGTGGTCGTAATCATCCCGAATTTTTACATTATCATGTTTTGGGTCCTCGATATTTTTCCCACACTTTGGACCCTCAGACATGATATGAGTTAAATCGTTCCAGTCGTTTGGTTACCAGAAGCCACAACATGTCTAACTAAATGGTCCACGGGACCGTGGTGTGTGTTAACTATGGTAGACCACATTTGGCGACGTTTTTTGTTCATAAATATGAAAAGGAACATTTTCTGGGCTTTAAATTTCACTGGGGTACTGACAAAATATGAGCTTCTTTTGATACCAAAATTTTAAATATGTTTGTTCTTTGATAGAACCGAGAAGGGAGTTTACTCGAGGATGGCTTCGCTATAGTGTACCGAAAGCGTAGCCTTTCCAGTATGAACTAGAAGTTGCGCGATTTGCGGCGGGTTTGTTAGTTCCGTCCGACCTTATCAGACGTGACCTGTAGTGGTAGTTAAACTTTTTTCACCTACCTTGGCCCCTGTTTAAATAACCCTAGGGCCCCTTTGTAACTATAAGTCAACATTTATTGCTCCCCAGAGTCCAAGTCCTAACGCCACAGTGTCCCTTCTCAAAAACTACACCAGATCCCTTTTCATCTGTCTCAGAGCCCCTTTCCCAGCTGCCCGCACCGATCATCCTTCTCAGTAACTAAGATTCTCCTCATCTAACACAGGTGCGCCCTTTCCCAACTAACCCAAATTATGGTCATTCCCAAAGACTCACTGGGTCTCTTTCCAGACAACATGAATTTTTCCCTGAACTAAAACCCCAGATTTCCTTCCATTCCCAATTACCCCAGGTCAACTTCCCCACTATCCCATCCCAGATAACATGGAGATTTGGACCAATATAGGCCCAATATATCAATATCGGACCAGTATGGGCTACATTTATCGGTCCAATATTATTTGCTCCAGCGGCCCAAATTGTACAATATTTGTGTCCGGGCCAATGTTTGCACAATATTGGGCAATTTGGCACATTCTGGGCCATCTTGGTAAGGGGATGTGAAACCACTATTGGTATATATCAATATTTTATTGGCAAAATAATAATGAGTTTCGACCTGCTTTATTTAAATAAAATAATTTGAGCTAGTCAAATAGTTTATTTTTTTTATTGAAATTGGTATCTATATGTTATACTATTTTTTTTGAAAATATTGTGTATTTTTTTTATTTTTTTTATTTTTTTTATTTTTTTTATTTTTTGCTTATGTTTTTATTGTTTTCTCACCCCTGCTATTTTTAGGCAAACATTAGCATTAAAGCCAATTTGGGCCAAGTTCATCCCAATAAATGGCTCTATATTGGCTGTGGTCGATTGCCAATTGATGCGCCAAATAGACCATTAGGATGCCGATATGAAAGCCGAATCACATTGCCAATGGAAAACCAATAGTAGGCCCAATATACGTTAGCCCCGTTATTGCCGATGCCAAGATTACCGATGGGGAACTATTTGTTGGTGGCCAATAATATCGTGCTATCTGGGATGGTTTGCGCTTTCCAATCCACCCCAGGGTTCTCCTATCCAACAACACCATTTCAGTTCACGCCTCTACAGCACTACAGCACTGAGTTACAGATACTTCCAGTTGAAGTTTAATTGAGTTCTGAGGTCCTTTGGGAAATGTTTGCTCAGAATCTTAATTTTGACCGAATTTGAGTCTAAGCCTCATATTCCTCCAATCCATTTTCAATGCCCCTAATTGAAAAAGACCAAATCAGTTCCCAAGTCCCAAGTTTTCAGAGTCCGGGCGACACACATCCCTACCCAGAGCCCCCCCCCCCCCCCCCTGGTCTCTCACTTTCATCTCTTCCCTTTTTCCTCACCTGAATTTTAGCCAAGTTTTAGTTCTAAAGCCCCACATCAAACTAAACATCTATCACACATAGCAAAATTATTTTAAAATGTTAATATAGTATTTAGCAAGAAATAAACTGTCATTACGACATCACAGTGTAGGCCCATACAGGGAGCCCCCATGGAGCATAGCACTTAAATGGCCAAGTACAATAACATGATTATAATTCATGTATCACCGGATCCCCCACAACACCATAATGGCCCTTGATGATCACATCTGTTATTCTGCTACATGCCTGTGTATACGGGATAATTGCACACGATATATAATGGATTTGTGATTTGATTACTAATTGTTCTGCACCATTAGACGACACAAATTAGGTGATAAGCTTTCTGAATTAAATTTTAATCTCTTTACCATAGCCTTTGGCAGCCGTAGACTCGCTCGTAGCGCGCAACACTAAAGACGTGTAAGATGAACTTTAACACGAGTAATATACAATGTACTCCGTGTAAGGTTACATACTACACCCTTTAACACGTTTTGAACCACTTTGTGCCATATGCTTACACGCTAATTACTATTTGGCGTGACCAAACAACCAACTTATAACAAATTTCTGTTGCCCATCGGGGGCAAGGAAACCAAGTGTAATTTCATAATAATGATTAAATCATAACGCTGTTCCCCGCGCATAAACTGCACCTTTTCTTTGAAAATGCATAAAATTATCATCCTCACTTCTCTTTCCCAATATCATTGACCAGTGGATTGTAATATACTTCACAAACCATTACTAAAAATATTAAATGGGCCCGGTATTCGGAGCCATTGTTATAGCAGGTGTTATCACCTACCGATTCAGTTTGATACCAAAATACCCATCCCTTTCTCAATAACTAACCAGTTAACATTATAATATAGTCGTTGACCTAAGTTTTAATCTGAAAACGCGTTAAATTGAATAGAAATGTAGTTACGCAATAAGTTACGGATTTCATTCTGCACAAAGTTGTTAGGTCAAAGCTTACCCAGCAACATTCTGTCATGATGTTTGTTTGTCTTTCTTCCTTTTCGAATAAATGATGAAAAATATGGTCAAAGTTAATTGAACACGCACTATAGAAGCTCAAGATTTACTTATATGTGAATGAGGATAAGTATGTTGTGTTAACGTCATTAAAAATACTTCGTCTAAATCGGTAACACCTGAATCTCTTCAACCGCGAGACAATATAACAATGGTCCTTCACTCCCAGATGAAAAGGAATCTGAAGTGTTTTTCTATACCACATACTGGGTCGGTAATTGATTATCTTTAGCTCCATTGTTTGCTGAAGTCTAGTGTATCTATTGGTCACTGATACTGGGGGAAATATGACATGTTATTCATATCCAAGAAAATGTGCCAGTTTTATTTGCGGGAACAGACGGTAATATGATTTTAATAATTTATTATGGATTTAGACTTGGTTTCCCCTTAGCCCCTCGATGGGGACAACAAAACAACAGCATAGAAGGACATGTCCCATAGTCTATAAGGGCCATTCTCCGTTAGTGTTCAAAAAGTGATTTTTCGTGTCGCTCACAGTCATGCACAGTTTAAAGATTGTTTTTGGCCGTTAAGAATTAATATTTATTAATATAACTTATATGATCCGGATTAGAAGTTGTAACCGGGTGAGAAAGTATCAAGCAATAAAGCTAAAGATGCATAATTTTTGCTTATCGCCACGTCGCCAGCCGAAATCTGTTCTTTAAAATGTGTCCCTGCTCGTTACACAAGAGCGCACATCACAGATTACATTGCATTTTAATCAGCCTCTAATTATTAAGTTCAAACCATGAAAATATTGGATTATAAAAGTTTCGCAAGAGTTCTCTGAGAGCATGTCGCCAATATTGCAGCCAGATACGTTACAATAATTCGAATGGATACAAAATTGTTCCGTGTTCTGAGGATATTAAAGTTTACGATTTTCAATGATTTTCAGGAATTCCTTAATGTTGATATTTGGTCATTTTGGAGACCAAACTTGAACACTTTATCGGAGAATGGCCCATAAGATGAATCTTAGACGTGTAAGGTTACATCTTATACGTATAAGATAGCATCTTAACGTGTAAGGTTACATGTAGAATCTTACACGTTTTTAGGACCACTTGGCCATTCATACTATGGTGGCCTATGGGGCTACTACGTGATACGAACATTCGCTCCTAACATCAACATGCACTGTCAGAATCAAAATAACCTTTTCTTTATGATATCTAGTGAACTATTAACAAAAATGAACGTGCAAGGATCACAAAATACACCTTTAAAATATTACACTGTTAGAACACTGTCTAAAATTTTGCTGTTTAAAAAGAGGGTTTTGTTTAAAGTGCTGTTGTTTAAGTTTTAAACAACATTGTTTAGTTTGTTGTTATAACATGTTGTCTTAAACAAGGTTGTAGAAGTTTTAAACAATTTTTAAACAACTCGCAATCTTTAACCAACTTCTGTTTATCCTGGTCATCGCTCAAACTTGTTTAAAAATTTAAACAACTGATGCTTAAACTTTTAAACAAGTTGTTTAATTTTTAAACAAGTTGCTTAATTTTTAAACAAGGTTGAGCGATGACCAGGGTAAACAGTGTTTGTTTAAAATTTTAAACAACTTGATTAATTTTGTTCTAACAGTGTACCACGTTCTGTATAAAAATACTTCAAATTGGAATTTGCAAATCCCTGGCTTTTCTCTGACCAGGTATGAAGGGAAAACTGGGTCACGTGGCATTTTCTGGGGTTATTGGAGGTCAGTTTGCGCACCACCCTAGCCTTGGTCAAACCAAGTTTTTAAGTTATTAGGGCAATGTAAGCAAGAGTAAAAGCCACCACCCTAACCAAAATTGAACGACACACAGAAGGGAAATCCCAATTGCAGGAAGATAAATGCAGTTTTAAAGACCCCTTTGCTCATTTTTTCTCTTTCAAAATCAATTCCCACCAGCCCCCAATCAGATTTTACATGCATCCAACCATTGTTTTTAAAAATCCAAAAACGGTAAATCACTTTCTTCGTCTTGTGAACAGAATTTCAAATTAAACGTCTTGCAGTGAATCCTAGCCTGCTGAGGATACATTTGCTTCTATAATACGGCTCCGATGATTTTAGGTAAAACGGGATGACGAGGTTATTTATCAACGAATGCCGTTTACGTTTAGATCACCGTACTTTTGGGGGCCCTAAGACGATAAAAACTTGAATGCATATTTACAAAGTCGTTTGTACAAGGGGGAGGGTAACCCTATTATGCAATATTAAAACTCCCTCGAAATGGTGCGCTAACTGAATCGGGGAGCTCTCCTGTGCTATTACATTTTGTGACAATTTTCCTCGTTTGGGAACAAAATGGTTGTATTCTCTATTTATTTCAACTGCGGATTAATCAATGAATTTCTAAACAATTCTTAGTATCTTTAATATGTTTTACATATTGACTTCTAAAATGATTTATATTAGCAGATTTGAATCAACCGAATTTTTCAATTTTCTGGATTTGGATTGGCACCGATTTTTGTAGAATCCGTATCATATACAGGAACGAAAAACACCTTCGCACCCCCCCCCCCCCCCCCCGAATACGCCCATAATAGAGAATAAAGAATAGGATTGGTTGTTTCGAGTAGTGAATGCCGGCCCAGACGTATTAGTAGAAACAAATATGGACTGTCCATTAACATGACACATATCAGATAGCAAAACAACAAAATCCTATTTTTTTATTCTCTTTTCTAAAACACCCCCCCAAATCTCACTGAGCCTTACCAATCTGCGTACAGAGCACTGCACTGCACCGAAACCGCACTCATTAAAGTAAACAAATGATTGTTTTCTCTTGATTCTAAATAACAGTTTAGTCGATTCGCATTGATGCGTTCGTCCCCCTGGAGTTTTGGACCTATTCAATTAAATGTCGGAGAGGGAAAATAAAAGAATTCAAATGCAACGTACCACACCGGATTCTCTTGGAGGACACTCCGATCGTTTAACTCACTCACCTGCCCTAAATACAATTTCAATTCAGTAATGTGGAAACGCACAATATTGTTTTCAGGCCTTACCATTCCTCACATAACATGCTTAACAGAAGTCCTGCGCCTCATTGATTTTTCACCTCCGCAAGAATTGTACTGGTCACATCTCAGATGAATCCGAGTATTAACCAAGGGGTGAACCCATTCAAAAACCAGTCGTCCAGGGCTGGGCGCTGGACATTTTAATATTGCACGAATAATTATTGTTTGGGGTGCTTGTATACACGCATAATGTCAATTCGATACAACCAATCCGCAAAATAATCATTTGTTGGATGGTGGGTGCTATTGGGTGGTTAAATTTTGTCCTACCCATGGCCACCCACGAAGAATGACACGGGTCAGTCGTCTTGAGTTAATAAACCCGCCTCATTGAATACAATCTTTTTCACCTAGCGCGCATTGCATTATGAGAAAAAAGAGTATCGAAGCAAAATGAATCCATGTACAACTAGTATCACCTGGCCGCTCTACCCATACATTAATTTGTATCACTACCGATTATGTAATATGCAAAGCGGCACCCCCAGTATGTGGAATAAGGGAGGCAGCCATTTGCTTTCATTGTTGGTACTCTATGCTTTCTATTGTGGTCGGCAAAACATGCGAGACGGTGATTTCTAAAGATTACGTAAAGTTTTGCCTCTCTATCCTATACAGAACCTCTTTGTTGATTATTTGGTCATTTTGGAGACCAAACTTGAACGCTTTTCGGAGAATCCCATAAGATGAATCTTAGACGGTAAGGTACAATCTTATACGGATAAGATAGCATCTTAACGTGTAAGGTTATTAAAGTTAGATCTTACCTTTTTAGGACCACTTGGCATTCCTATATGGGGGGCCCTATGGGATACGTGAACGAAACAATCGTCCTAACATCACTGCAATGTAGATCAAAAAACATTTTCTTTATTGATATCTAGTCTAGTGAACTATAAACAAAAATGAACGTGCAAGGATCACAAAAAGACACCTTTAAAATATTACACTGTTAGAACAGTGCTAAAATTTTGCTGTTTAAAAAAGGGGTTTTGTTTAAAGTGGTGTGTTTAAGTTTTTAAACAACATTTTTAATTTTTTGATTTTTTATATTTTTGTTCTTTTGATTTTTTAGTTTTAAACATTTTAATCAACTCGCATCTAACAACTGTTGTTTATCCTGGTCATCGCTCAAATTGTTTAAAATTTAACAACTGATGCTTAAACCTTTTAAACAAGTGTTTAATTTTGAAACAAGTTGCTTAATTTTTAAAAAAAAGGTTGAGCGCTGACAGGGTGTAAACAGTGTTGTTTAAAATTTTAACACTGAAATTTGTTCAAACAGTGTTTACCAGTTCTGTCTATTAAATCTTCAAATTGGAATTTGCAAATCCATGGCGTTATCTGACCAGGTATGACGGGAAAACTGGGTCAAGTTTCATTTCTGGGGTTATTGGATGGGTTAAGTTTGCGCACCACCCTGCCTGGGTTCAACCAAGTTTGAAGTTATTAGGGCAATGTAAGCAAGAGCTAAAGCAACACCCTAACCAAATTAACACACACAGAAGGAGAAATCCCAATGGCGAAGATAAAAATGCGTTTTAAAGGACCCCTTTGCTCACTTTTGCTTTCAAATCAATCCCCAAAGCCCCCATGCAGATTTTACATGCATACAACATTGTTTTTAAAATCCAAAAACGGTAAATCACTTTCTTCGTCGTGTGAACAGAATTTCAAATTAAAACGTCTTGCAGTAAAGCCTAGGCCTGCTGCGATACATTTGCTTATATATACGCCCCGAGATTTTAGGTAATAAAACGGGGATGTGACGAGGTTAGTTATCAACGAATGACGCTTTTTACGTTTAGATCCAGTAATTTGGGCCTAGACTATAAAAACTTGAAGTGCATATTTACAAAGGCGTTGTACAAGGGGGAGAGGTGGCTAAGTAAACGGGTGGTAACATATTATGCATTTAAACCTCCCATCGAAATAGGTATTCGGCTTAACTGAAATCGGGGGGGGAGCTCTCCTGTGCTATTACATTTTGTGCCAATTTCCTCGTTTGTGAACAAAATGTTGTATTATCTTATTTATTCCAATGATGTGAAACCAAGGAATTTCTAAACATGCTCTAGTATCTGTTAATATGTTTAATATTGACTTTAATAAAATGATTATATTAAGCAGTTGAATCAACTAATTTTAATTTTCTGGATTTGGATTGGCACCGATTTTTGTAGAATCCGTATCATATACAGGAACGAAAAACACCTTCGCACCCCCCCCCCCCCGAATACGCCCATAAATTAGAGAATAAACTATAGATTTGTGGTTTCGAGTAGGAATGGCCGGCCCAGACGGTTATGAGTTACGACGATAACAAATATTGGACTGTCCATTAACATGACACGATATCAGATAGGAAAAACAACAAATCATCGTCTTTATTCTCTTCTAAACAATCTCACTGATCCATCTGCGTACAGAGCACTGCACAGCACCGAAACCGCATTCATTAAGTAAACAAATGATATGTCTCTTGATGCTATAAGAGGACAAGTTTATCAGGCGATTTCGCGTTTATACGTTCGTCCCCTGGAGTTTTGGACCATTCAATTAAGTCGGAGAGGAAAATGAAAGAATTCAATGCAGTACCACACGGATTACTTGGAGGACAATCGATCTGGTCATATAACTCACTCTCACCTGCACATACATACAAGTTCATTCAGGTATGGAAACGCACAATAGTGTATGTCATGCCTTAACATTCCTCACAATACATGATTAACAGAAAGTCCCTGCGCCTCATGGAATTTTTCACCTCCCATAGAATGGTTACGGGGGTCACATATCAGATGAATCGAGTATGAACCAAGGGGGTGAAAACCCTTCAAAACCAGTGTCCGTGCTGGGCGCTGACCTTTTGAATATGCACGGAATAATTATTGTTTGGGGCTGTATACACGAATTATTAATTTCGATACCAAACAATTCGTCAAAATATCAGTTGTGGATGGTGGGTGCTATTGGGTGGTTAAATTTGTCCTATTTTTTTTTTTACCCATGGCCACACAACGAAGAAATGACAAGTCAGTGGTCTTGATTTAAATAACCGCCTCAATGATGCAATAAATCTTTTCACCTAAGAGAGCATGCATTATGAGAAAAAAAGAGATCTGAGCACAATGATCCAGGTACACTATTATTACACCTGGCCACCTCTAACACATACATTATTGTATCACTACGATATGTATATGCAAAGCGGCACCCACAGTATGTGGAAGAAGCGGAGGACGCCATTGCTTTCTTTGTTGGTACTTATGGTTTCTTTTGTGGTCGGCAACAAACATGCGAGACGGTGAAATTTTAAAGATGACGTAACGTTAAACGTTTTGCCTCTCTATCTATACAGAACCTCTTTGGTATTAACATCCTATGTCACTTCTTTTGTATAGTGCGAATCCATTCCTGCGAATCGTTATTGGCCCATATAGTAGTATTAAAACTCTACACTGTTAGAAAAGTTTCCGTAAATTACGAAATTTCTGCAGCAGAAATTTTTTCCAGACTTGTTAGGGAATTTACAGCTTTTCTGGTCAATTAACGACTGTGCAGTATTATTTTACAGAAATTTGTCTCATATTATGGAAAAAAAAATGTGTTTATTTTAACAGAATTTTTCCGTAATTTAAAACAAACGGAACGAAAAAAAAAGTCCGGGAAATGTTGTGATGACCAGAAATTTTTAGAACATATTCCGGAAATAAATTTTGTATGTCTTTTGTTTTTTTATATTGTTTCTAAAACAGAATTTTCTTAATTTACGGAAAATTGTTGTCTAATTTACGGGAAATTTAGTCCGAACGGTGTTGGTGTAACAGATACATTGCCCAGTGTGTAAACAGTCAGGCCGACCTTTTCAAGATACCAGGCACTAACATGTTAAACAAGCTGTTAAATGGTCTATAGATTCAACGCTGATGGGGCAGGCGGGGAAAAAGTTTGGACCTGTCGAATGCACGGAAGCGGCCGTGCTTGCGCCAGCGTTTAATGCGATTACAAATTGATTTTTGATGTGATAAAGAAACGGCCAATTTGCAAAGAAAAAAAAAACAGACAGGCCACTAATCACCTGTCCAAATCCTGGATGGACATGTCTGACACCATTCAATTCCACCTGCTGGCCACACAGCTTACACTAATATGGTATGCATTGCGTGTGCAGTTTTGTCTCGAGTTTTGCTTGGCACCATAATACTCTTTGGTCATAGAACAGACATATTGCTTGACCTGGACGGACTATGTATTATTCGAAATAAAACTCTGTCCCTGCTCCTCTATTAATCTTAATCCCTGACAGAATAAAGGTTAGCCTACTATCAGCGCGAATCCAATGTCAGCTGCTTTTGACACAATTGATCACAATATTTTCATTTCGCGTCTAACACAAACACTAAGTATCAAAGGAACCGCATTAAATTGGTTTCGATCCTACCTTGCCAACTGGTCTACATAAGTTGATATTACTGATGAACTCTCAGATCCCACCATCTCGCAGTTTGGTTTACCTCAAGGTTCTATTGTTGGCCCCGTTGGATATTCTATTTATACTCTCCCAGGTGGGGACATTGCCAATTATCATCATGCTTCTCACCATGTATATGCAGATGACAAACAATTATATGTTTCATTTGACCCCAAAGTGGCAGGCAGTCTTGAAGGTGCAATAAATCAACTTGAAAATTGTATATAAAACAATGGATGGCTGCGAACACATTTAAGTTAAATGACAGCAAAACTGAATTCTTTATCGCGGCATCGCAATACAATATCAAACTCATTCCGTCTGATATGTCACTTTCTTTTGGAAATGTAATTATCCAACCTTCATAAACCAAGGAACTTGGGAGCCTTCTTTGATTCTCAAATGACTATGTCATCTCACGTACGGTTACAAATGTCAGCAAATCTGTAAGATTTCACCTACGTGACATTGGTAGAATAAGAAAATACATCGATCAATCAACTTGCCATCACGCTCTTCGTTCACTTGTATTGTCTCGTCTGGACTATTGTAATCATCCATACCACCACCTTACACAACTCGTCCGCAATGCCTGCAAAATTGGGCGGCCCGTCTTGTTTTTGAAGTCGATAGAAAACAATCTGCTAGACCTCTTATGAAATCATTGCACTGGCCTCCAATTATTAAACAACAGTCATCTTTAAACTACCTCTATGTGTATACAAGACATAGACCCACTTGGTGTTAACACACCAATGTGAACTTGCGCACGGGATTGATGTACAATAAACCCGAATTGAACTGTCTACCTGAAACCCTCGTCAATATCACTACAACTGAAGCATTTAAAGAAGAAACAACCAAGTATCTAAGAAACCAACCCTCCAGCATCTAACTAACGTCTAGCGCACTCACTAACCGCTACGTTTAACCTCTACTGTCGAGGAGCTGCAGAGTACATCTGTCAAGTCAAAGTGATGTTTGGTTCGTTTTGATGAGTTGCTATATTGAAAGAGTCTTGGCCGCCATCGTCTGAGCCCATAGACAATCATGAAGTATAGCGCCACCAGCCTGGCCATCAAGCCTTGTTCAAATCAACATGTATTAAGTCATTATATGTTATCGTTATCAAAAAAGGAGTAACATTGAAATCCTATTCATAATTATTGGTCAAATCAGCGATTGTTATTGTTATATCTCGAGCAGTATGCCACAAATGTATCTGAAAACATCTCAAATATGTTATTATCTCAGCCTCGTTCGAAACATTGGAAAATCGCAGGTGTCTCTCTGGAAGTAATCTCTTATGTCTTAACAACCAAGGACCTTCATATCTGTCAAATTGTTTATCACCATATGTTCCGAACAGATTACTTCGTTCTTCTAAGGATACTCTTCAACTTAAGTACTCTATCACCAGAGTTTTAGCTGGTGATAGAACTTTTACAGTTACAGCTTCAAAGGAGCTGAATAAGCTTCCTCTATCTATTAGACAGTCACCATCTAATTGTGCCTTCAAAAAGCATGAAGACTTACTTATTTCTTTTAATATGTGATTGTCTTTTTTCTGTTGCTGGTCCAAAGGTGTAGTACAAATTGCTAAAAGCCATTAGGGAATCGCCATCCTTCTCTGTTTACAATGGCGAAGTCAAATCGCAACTATTTCCCGTCCCACGTGGTTAATTAACCTGCTTCCCTATCTTTTTAAATCTATTTTCAGGTTTTTTTTGTTAATTTTTGCCCTTTATTATTTTTTCAGTGTTACCTTGTGTGGTAACACCCATAGTTCTTTGTCCTTGCACTACTCTCTACATTTCTTAGATTAAAATGTAATCTAAATGGATTGTAACCAGGGACAAATCCAAGTTTAGATTAAAAATTTAAATCGAAATACATTGAAATATATTTCGATGTTTTATTGCAATGGCCCTTTTCTCATTGCACCATGAATTAGGCTATTTCTCATTTCTTATTATATTATTATACATATATATGTCGAACTTATTTAAGTTATACCTTACACTTTTACGTGACTTTGTAATTTACATTTAACATTGGCTTTTTGCAATATAGACTTTATTGTGTCTATTTTTTTCTTGAAAAGTGAAAAGTTTAAATTTTCCATTTTTATTGATCATCTCTTTTCCTATTTGGCTGAGGAGTGTAAATTTAAGTATTTCGCTTTTTTTGTGTGTGGTGTGTGGTGTTTTTGTGTGATTGTGTGTGTATGGCCTTTTATTTGTGTGTGGTTGTGTGTGTGATTGGGTGTGTACTGTGGTGGCTGTGGTGTTGTGGGTGCGTGTTCGGCGTTGTGTGGCGTGCGTGGGTGTGGGAGGTGTGTGTGTGTGGGTGAAGAGTGTCGTGTGTAGGCCTATGCCTATGTTTGGCTTATGCGGCTGCGGGTGATTTGCGGGTGTGATGGGTGGAGGACCTGTGAGAGTGTGTTTGTGCGTTTGTATCACTTGTGTTTACAGTTTTTACAAGTTTTACAGAATTTTATAGGTATGATGTACTTGAACGGATGCATGGGTGCCTTCCGACTTGATCGGGGTGAGGCGGTATGGTGGGGTGGGTGTTCGTAGCATGACGGGTTGCGTGGTGTAGGATTGGTGGGTGGATTGTATGTCGTCAGTTTGCTGAGGCAACCTGCATTAGCGAATATGTGGTCAAATGTTGTAATTTAGATTTTTAAACATTATCTGAAATATTAATGTTGTGATTTAAGTGATGTCATCGAAAGTTTTATGTGATTGTAAATTGTTCTATGTGGTTGTGTGTGGTTGTATGCATTGTATCTTTGTAAATGATGATGCAGGGCCCCGTTGTAAGAACAGCTCTGAGCTAAATCGGGTAACCCTGGGTAAAGGAAATAAATTATATAAAAAAAAGATGATGAATTGAATTTGTGATTTAAAAAAAAAAAAGGTTTGCGATGTGTGTACCCGATTACCACCCCTATTTTTAATATATTTTTATAAAAAAACACTACCCAACATTAATCTGATTTATGGCATATATAACACGGTGTTGACCTTCCCACCTTTCCCTTCCACTGAAAGGCTGCCAGTTGAAGTTGATGATAGGCCATGCTATAAAGAGACAAATGTGAAAAGTTGGCATTTTATATGCTTATTTAATTTTTAAAATGCAAAAAAATCCAATCCACATGTTAATGCATTGGAATAAGGTGTTCAAAGATAAGTTCCCCCTAAAATTCGAGACAATTTGTTGCATAACTTCCACTTAGAATGGATGGTTTATGTTAGAAAAATTTAAAAAGTTTTAAGAGAGGAAACATTTGGCTCTGCGACAAAAAGTCGTTGCTTCAAAAAGAAAACCTTTGCGACCAACACAACTCAGCTTTTTCCACCAAAAAAGATGTTGTCAGAAAAAGTAGCAATTTACCATATAGAACGTATTCAATAGGACGTCAGCCACCAGACAGTTGGTGGACAAGATGCATAATTCCAGGGACTTACCAATACCATTAAGACGTCAATCGATCATGCAATGTTTAGCGATTACACAGGGATCATGACAGGTGAATGTATTTGGTTTCCTGGAATGCGCTATCTGGTCCACCAACATGGCTGGATAGTTGAAATACGGTCTAGTCCAAAGGTCTAGTCGAGAAATAAGTCCTTGCAAAAAATGATTCGTTTCCTTCTTATTGCGGTCTGAAGCTAAATAAGCTCAAAACATTACGCATAGGCCAAATAAGCGAACAAGACCCAAGATAGGCCTACATGGAAAACAAACAAAGAGATGTAAGCTTTTAGTTCATCAGTATCAAATAAAAGTCATTTTTTCTTTGCATATTGCTCTTTTTTTGAATGAAAAGATGGTAATTAATAATGTTTGAAAATGCCTGTTTCAAATTAAAATAAGCTTAATTGTTTTGTCCTTACAGGGTGAGATCTCAAGTCGGTTTCTCCATTTACACTGATGTACATCATTTTAAGGTTTACACATGCTGGTTACCAATTTGCTGAGTTCTTTGATGAATGTGGTTCCATACCTCGCTGGATAATTCCACACGTTGAGCCAGAGTAGCGTTCTCCTTATGTGTCGACCGCTTCACATTTCGACTGGTGCTGCGTACACAAATCATCATTATTTTTGACTGCATATTTGTATTGTTTGGTTTATTTGTTTGTGGGAAGCGTGAATGTTTAAGCTTATACTTCAGCCTCAATGCATATAAAAGAAAGGAAAAATGAAATCGGTGTTGTAATTTGATTAATTTCTTTTATCAGTCTTGGAATACGTTTAAAGTGCCACTTTTTGGCACAACATCATTTTTGGGAAAAAGGGATGTGGGTTGGTGCCAAAAGTGTTTTTGAAAAGCAACGACTTCTGTGGCAGAGCCAAATGTTTCCTCTCTTTAAAACTTTTTAAAAATTTCTAAAATCCAGTTCTAAGTGAAAGTTATGCAACGAAAAGTCCTCAAATTTTAGGGGGGGAACTATCTTTTGGGAACCTGGATGTGTACAGTACCCACTTGAAACACACAGGTCATAATGTATACAACCTCATCACAATGGGACTGTTTATATGTTGCCTGTTTGGCTTAGCTTTTATATAGGGTGTTCGCATTTTACTAATTATTTGTCATTCCAGGGAAATGGTAGGAACTCCTTTATACCTGCCATAACATAAACTGACCTTATGCATTCTAGGGCTCATGACGCATACCTGACACCAGGGTGCATCTTTTTACTAATGAGTTGAGGTTATTGAACTGTGCCATGAAATTGAGAAAGGTTTGTAAAGTATATTGTGATGTGTTCAAGGCCTGTTAGAATAGAACTCTGTGCTTATTTGAAGTTAATGCATGGAGAGGAAAATTGAAATCCTTATTGCCAGTAAACCTTCGCCAGTCATCAAAAAATAAGGCCGACATTATTTAAAACACGCCGCTCTCGGGCAATTATCCATCAATTCAATGGAATTGATGGATTAAAAAAATTGGCCTACTGATAAATGAAAAACAATGATTAAGCAATAAAAAACATTTAAATTTGAAATACATTTTATACCTCAGAAGGATGAGAGCAGTCAGTCACAATATAGCACCTGGAGGGGGACCTACTTGTAGGAACACATTTTTGCACACGGCCAATTAACTGTTTTTTGAAAATGACTGAATCGAAGTAGGAATTTTTCGCTTAACCTAGCGAAAAAAGAATGAGTTTTATATTGCAAATCCCATCAAAATGAGAGAAAAGATCAAGTGACAGTTTTCTGGAAAAATTCAATCTAGGCGGTGTCTCCCATACGACGTTTAGGCAGTGGACGGCGCATGAGGGTGCAAATCCCCCCCCCCCCCCCGGCGAAAAAGGAAACAAAATCAGCGATTTGGGGGATTTAAAAGCCCAAATTTTGGCAAATTAAGCGGATTTGGAGCCATAGTTGTTTAAAACATGTCCATTTTTTAGTTTTGCCCTGCCACAGAATTTCACTTTCCCTCCCAAGAAAGAAATCAAACCCCCCCCCCCCGCCCCCCCCGAAAAAGAAGTCTAACGACGGCACTGGGTTTAAAGGGGATGGCCCCCCGATGTAGTCTATAAGTTTTCATGGAATAGCATAGCCTTCACCCAAAACCCAATTTGTAAAAGTTTCGCGCCGATATATCAAACCCGCTATGATGCGAGAGCTAAAATGCGTGATTTGCAAATCATAGAGTAAGCTACTGTTGTAAAAATTAATATTGGGTCGACCAAAAACGGGCCGGGCACCATTTTCGCTCATAACATCCACAACAAAATCCGTTAGCCCGAAATTACAGGGTAAATGAGAAAAGGAAAAAAATAGTAGCCTTTGTTGACACACAAAAATTGGACCACTTCCGGTAAAATCTGGGGTCCCTGGGGACGAGGCATTAGCTGATCGGGCCATGGAACTGTATAACACTTTTTTTTTTAACTTGGGGTCTGTTGGTGACTGTATTGCTGAAAATGGACGGGGTGTATTACACTGCCTGACATTACCATAATACAACAATTCTGAAATGGCAGTTCACACAGATCAAAAGCTTCAAGTTTAACGGAAGTACAGTGAGTTTGCGAGATGTGAATAAAATCAGCTCCTCTATTATCAATCATTCAGGGAGGGCGGCCAGCCAGCGTCCTCTAGTAGCAATCATTCAGGGAGGGCCGGCAAGAAATTCCAATTTTAGACTGTTCGCCATTGGTTACACGTAAAAGCGAAATCTGAACGAAAAAATTCTGATTTTTCTATGTTGTCATAACGGCCGAGGACGTGTGTGGGTCATGGGAACACCCCATGATAGACCCACATCAAAGCGCCTAAATCGGTTTATGATTTCTTTTTATATTTGCATTCGTTTTGGTGTGTTGCAATCGAAGAGGTCTTCTTGACCGCCATCGTCTGCAGCACTGATTGCTACTACCAATAGCTACCAATTGAGGGCGGACTCAGGAAGAAAAAACATCACCTCAGCAACACGAAAGGAAATTAATACGCTGCTCATCAAACAAATTATTGGACACAAAATTACAATCACAAATTCAACAAATTTCACTAACTTACATTCAACATCCCGATAAGATCAAATATGACACAGTCTCAAAACAAACAGAATGTTTACAAATTATAAAGTGACGAACTCTAATTGACGCTATTGTATGTACGCTATGTGGATTGCTAGCATGTGATCTGGTGGTGCTCGGTGATGTGGCAGCTATTGCGAATATCTTTCGTGTTCAGGTCTTTCCGCGCGATTTACACATGCATGCTAAGAGAGCGCGGCCATGTGTTATTCTTTGGAAAAACTGCTATTGCAAATGTGATGGAGCGATGTCAGGGATAATAGTTATCAACTGTTGCTCGTTATAAGAGCAAATTCAAAAAACAAGAAAAAAGTAGACAAAAAATTTGTCTACATGAAAAAACTCCATGGTGATTTATGTTTGTAGTTTTAAGTCGTATTCTGTAATCGCTCAATAGCCTTTTGGTAATGGGGCGCACTAAAATGCTGTATGTATGATAGATGTATGAATTGAATGGGATGTTTGTAGTTATTTTTGTTGTTCTAAATCACGGACAAGATTGTCTTCTTTAATTATTTTAGTTTAAAAAGGCAAAATTTTTTATAAAAACAAAACTTTTCCCAATTGTCAAAAATGAACCTGTACCAACCCGTACGAGCTGCGCGCACGTCGCATATTAGATAGGCAACAAACCGCCAAAACCACCAATGATATTGCAGTTTCTCGTTACTAGACCCCGCCCAATGAATAGCAGAAGGGAATCAAGACGCTTTAAAAAACAGCCAATAAGTGTTTAATTATAAATAAATTTGTGGTTGGCAGACATATTAACCTGAAAACAGAAATTTCTTTGAGATTATATAAGACTTGGACAAAACAGGCTTATCACAGTTGGCAAGGGGCGGTTTTGAAAGGAAAGGAAAAATTGTATGTGTTTTACAATAATAGATTTAAAAGTAGCTAAAAGTGCGACGAGAGATTTCACATAACAGGTGTCCCTAAACAAAATTAAAAATTCTGATTTTTGCACTGGTGTAAAGGTTTCTATCAAAAATATCCCCATCTAAAGGATTAAGCTGAGAATTATTTCTTTGATGCAAAATTATGCAATTTATAATTTCCTATTTGCTCCTATAGGAAATTCAGCCATGTTTTATATTGAAATATAAGCATAAAATCAAAATACAAGGTAAGAAATCGTTTGAGTGTCTGATCTATATGAAATTGCTACATATGACTCCTTACATGGATGCCTCAAAATATCCCGTTGCACTTTTAATGGGTAGTAGGAGATAAAGGGCATGGCATTCTAAGTCTCATGACCTTTAGTGAATTTATGTCACCATATGTCCAAATCATCTACTACGGCGGTCCGGTTAACACCACTGGCGAGTGCCAATTGTGTAAAGCGTTTTTCTATGGAGTGTGAACTGCGCACTATGATGAGATTGCGATTTATTCCGTATTGAAATACGTGTTTACACAATTTGGCACTCGACGACCCTCTAAGTACGTAATTCCTGTTTCTAAAATTGAAAAAAAAAAGTTGGCGTAGTGTTTGAAAATTCTCAAGACTGGAATAATACCGAAAGGCATTGTGGGAAAAATGGATTCGCCCGTAGAGATTGCGTGTTAATTTTTCCGTGTCTGCGAGTAACGAAGTACCCGACAAAAACGTTCAATTTTCTTGCTAGGTTCTATATAGGTTCAGACCCAATTTACGATACATATTTAAAATAAAACGGACCCTCTGATGCCAAAACTTCCATTGAACCCCTCCGTTTTCCTAGCCTTTGGAGATTGAGTTTCATTTACACACATTCTCTATGACTGACTGATAACGTTTAATCTCTCGCGCAATACCAATGTTAGATAATATCTTTCGCATCTGTGCCCAGAACTACACACTTTCCGACCTCCGTAATCATCTATATTAGATTCCATCAAAAACCGTTCTGAAATGCGTTGCACAGCTCTATAAAAACACGGAATTGATAACGTATTTGATTCAGGCCTATATTATTAATTATGTTTCGATTATTTGTCCCCGTAAAAAAAATAAGAAAAAAAACAATCAGCTTTATCAGGAGAGTCTCAACCGTATTATCACATAGCGTTGAGCGAGTTATGATTCAGTGATTTTAAGTTTGTGTCGAGGTCAAATTTGCCATTTCCCACCTGTATTTACCCGTATTTCATGATTTTTATCAACATAGCATATTAAACTGCTTCCTCCGCGATTACCACAGATACCCTACTCATATTACATTCAAGCAATTACTGACAAGTGAGAAAAAAGGAATTCAACAAAGTGTTGGTAAATTTATCTATTTAGCTCTTAAAATTAGACATGAATATTTGATCATTGTTCACCACCCTCTGTAAGATATAATTATGTTATTATTGATATTATGATTGGGGCCAGAGGCCTATGTCAATACACTGAAATTGGAACAATTGAAAATTCGCGCAGACGGCACCATAGACTCACATCCAGTCTTGAGTCCATTATATAAGATTGCTACTCAAAAATCAGGCCCCCACCTGAACAAATTGGTCCGTGTACTACAACTTTCGTAACCTTCTTTCCCCACTCAAAGCACCTCGATTTGAAGGATGTTTGGAGAAAATCGGTCCGTTAATTAATTCCGTTTAATTAAGCAAAAGGGTAAATAAAATGTATGCACAAATAAGTGTGTGAACTTAGTTTATCTGCAGATACTGCTTTCTTAGCGCCATCGAATATACGAGCCCTTCTTTTGCTACCTACGCCAAATAACAAAGGGAATTCGAAATCAACCCCCCTTTTCTCGTCCCGCCTGACAAGGGAATATTAGATAATATTCCATTATCCGTCACTTTTTATCCACTAATTTTCCTAGCTTGTTTCCCCGCTAATTTTAAAAAGACCATCTCTACGGAGTATTAGTGCATAGGCGGACTTCCAATATGAATACAGACAGACCGACCGACCACAGGTACCCTGTATTTCCCTGTTTTCTCCCGAATTATGAAAATCTCAGCCCTCGCCCCGCTCCCCCTACCGGCTGGCGCCGCCCCTGTTTGAAATGTATGAAAATAAATAAAACGAAAAATATAAGAAAGAAATAGGCCTAAATTAAAGTGAAATAGATTAAGATATAAAAATTAACATCAATAAAATTGAAATTTTACTAAGAATCAAATGAAATTGAATAAAATAACAAAAATGATTTCAGTATAAAACATTAGTGCTGTCACTAGTGTAGTCAGTGTTGAGTTAACGGGCCGTAATCGGTTTCGCCTTCGCGATGTGCGTTTTTTTTTTGGGGGGTGGAGGGGGTATTTTATTTATTTTTATTTTTATTTTTATTTTTATTTTTATTTTTATTTTTATTTTTATTTTTATTTTTATTTTTATTTTTATTTTTATTTTTATTTTTATTTTTATTTATATTTATTTCTTTAATTATATTTTATTTAGGAGCATTTAGGCTCTGGGTGGACTCATTTGGAGACATATTCCCGTGATATCTCACTTCAAATCATTTCACAATCAATACCACAACCGCAAACACCGCACACACACACACTAAATACCACACTGAAGCGGACCTGAACAGTCCACTCCATCACGTGCACCCCACTAACGAACACTGTGGGGTCAATTCACACCCGTAAGTCACCCGGTTCCCGGCAAAAAGTCACAAATCCAAAAATACTGAACAAATTTATTCTTCCAAATATTTTCTGGGTTACTGTCAAAAACTTCACATATCCAAATAAGTAAAACTATGAATCCACTGTACATTTATCTTGACGCAGAGCCAGCAATATTCCTCCCAAAAAGTTAACAACAAAATTAAGGGGGCAAAGGTTACCAAATAACTTTGCCCCATTAAAAAGCACAGTAAAAATGTGATTAAAGAGACTCTCTTTTCCACCAGACGTACCGTAAAACCATTTTGAATTGTTTCAATGCATTGATCAATGATAAGACATGAAACTTGCTTATAAGCTTCAATTCACCTTACACATTCCGATTAACTTTACGATAATTAAGGAGCACTGTGAGCAGCGCGACCGCTCATTTTTCGGCTTGGTCACGAACGAGCTCTATTATAAACCTGTTTCCGACAACAAGGTTATTCTTTCCGGGGCCTATTTTTTCACATGAATCGAAAGTGTACCATATTTTCCTTCTATGCGCTCTATTTTGATTAATTACATTCTATACCACTCACGGAAAACTGATTCGCACAGGACACCAAAATGTCATATAAATTAGGCCATGATTTTGTGGAAAGAATTAGTATTGTGCCACCACCCTAGGCTATGATTCGGCAGGGGGGGCCTCAAAGGACTAAACTGAATGTTGAAAGGCTTTGATGGCGGCAGAATACTGAATTCATGCCCTGCAGGAATCTACTGTGACATAGTGATAAGTCATGCTTTATAAAGCATCCCAGGAGCTATTTTTGTGCCATGAAGCTAGCCGTTTTGTGTATACTCGTGGATTTAGTGCAGAGATTGAAACTGTACGTAGTTGCTAGATCGACTGTGTTGCAGATGTGTTCCGCGTGGGTTTACATTTCTTTGTCTGATTTTGGCTATTCTCCAACAAGACTGGGGGATTTACACCGACAACAACAACAACACACATGTGTATGCATAATGCATCCACACACACGGTTTCCAAAAAATATACTTACATACTCCAGTGGTATTATAGCGTGACACCGCATAGTACAGAGCAGTTTATTCGATTTCCTGGCATTGTAGTTAAGCTTATTTCCATAGCATTTTAATATCAGAAGTGTTCCATACCCCATATGTCGCGTCCAGTCTCCAATACTTTCCGTGAAGGTCGAATTTGTTGTTACCATGCACTGAACTCTTCACGATGGATAGTATAGCTGGCTGGCGCCAGTGGCGGCGCCGGGGGGAGCATTGGGGGGGGGGGGGGGATTTGCCCCCCCTCCAAAAAAAAATTTTTTTCTTCCCCCCGTTTCCCCCCCCCCCCCCGGTCGAAAAGAAAAATTTAAGGGAATTATTAGTATTTGGGGCAAAATTTCAGTGATTTGGGGCCAAAATCCGCGAATTGGGGCCCAAAATTGGTGTTGGAAAAATTCAAAATTTTTCATAATTTTCCGCCCAGAATTTCACTTTTGGCCCCCCCCCCAAGATTTCACTTGCCCTCCCCCCCCAGAAAGGAAAAAGGAGGTATATGGGCCCCACTGGCCTTTTGGGGCGCAACGTTGAAAATAGCCGCAGATTGAAACCTCAGGGAAAGTTGCATTTTGCCCTGCACAATGCGGATTCACCTTATGTCCAGTTAAAGGAATTGTTGTAACAATAGAAACTTTTGTAATATGTGCACCAGCCGGTTTGTATGCATTGTTTCCCGTCATATTGCTAAGGCGAAAAAAAAAAAGCAGTGGATTGCTAGAGTAGAAGATGTTAAGCATAAAATCGTTCATTTTTGAAGAAAAGAGACAGAAGAAAGCACGAAAAACCTTGGTACATGACTTCTATAGCCATCAGAGGTCCGAAAAAAAAACAAAATAGACCAAAAATATTACGCCCCCTGGAGGCCGCCATATGAATTCCAAAATGGCCGCCAAAGTCAAATTTTTTGACATATCTTAATTCGACAGTAACTAAAATCAAATTTAATGTGGTCTAAACCTTAGTTGTTTTTTATCCAAATGAAAGTTGAGTGATCTCAGAATTTTATTGGGAGGCTTGCCATATTAATTTCAAGATGGCCACATGAAAGTGTAAAAAGGCTGTCGTCAAATTTGCCATTTTAGCCATATTTCCAGTTCTGTAGCAGTTCTGATTACAGTTCAGGTGTCTATATCTATGTTTTTTGATACCCAGGAACTTTCAGTGATCATAAGTTGTTCTTCAGGTGGCTACAATATTGGATTTCAAGATGGGGCAAGATTTTCAATTCAAAAATATTGATTTAAAATACAGATTTCTATCAGTTATGTCTCATTTGGGCCAGAACAGAAACCTCTATACCACATAGAGGCCTGAAACGTACGCTGCCGTGAAAATAGTCCAACGGCAGCGCGCACTAAATTTCGGACAATTAACCGGCAACACGCGATAAATCGACACGGTGAATCGCCGTCCTTAACCCAAATTGTTTCTCCAAATGGTAAAGAAAACAATCTTCCCGAGACTTTGCAGGTGGATAAACATTGTGGGTGCATCTTAAGGTCACGCAGGGTAGGCGTTGATCGCTAAGCGTATCCCCCTTTTCCACTTCTGAGAGGGAAATACCGCAGGGTCTCGATAGCTACCCCGGGGACCTACCTCTTGGAAGTGACACGGATGTAAGGATGTTTAGGACCGCCCCCCGCCCCTTTGTTCAGCACGTTGATCCCCAACGACCCCCTTTTTTAAATTTCACATTTCAACCCAAAGACCCCATATTTTGTGACATTTAACACTGTCACCAAAAGACCCCTATTTTTTTGGGAAGTTTTGAAAATGTTCACCCAAAGACCTCTATTTGTTAGAAAACTTTGCAAAAATCTCACCCAAAGACCCCATTTTTGGAAAAGTTTGCAAATTTGTCACTCGGAAAACCCCCATTTTGTGGCAATTTGGCTCTCTATCACCCAAAGACCCCTATTTTTCAGTGGGTCACCAAACGCCCCTGGGTTTGGAAGCACGAGTCTTATACCCATATCCATTTAATATGGGAGTCCCCCCCCCCCTCCGGGTATCTACCCTCCGCGATCTTACTTTTGCACAGTATTCCACTGGTAGTCTCAGGCGGTGGAAGAAGGAAAGGTAATGTAGGGTCTAGAGTATCCCCGTCTCTCACCGAGAGACAACGATGCTGAAAAGTGGGAGAGCGTGGTCTAGCGGTTAAGATGCTTGCCTGTGGCGCATATTTACCAAAAAATCCCGGGTTCGAATCCCGGTGGGGTCACTTGCTGGGATTTATTCGGGTACAACTGTACATGTACATCGCAGTCAGTGTCGAATAAGAGTAGGGTGTAAACCCCTGACTGTTCCCAATCCGCCCCAGTCTCAAAATGTGGGCCATGTTAGGAGCGTCCGTATCATGGATACACGCGGCCCCGGATCAGCTTACTCAGCTGAATAAATCCTGACACCACCACAAGCCACAACCAATGACTTGTGGACTCTTGTCTTGCTCTTGAGCTTGGAGGGACACCCATTGACCTCCGAAAAGGTCTTTGCCCGCAGGCAGTGGCACCTTGAACATATCACGAGAATCAGTGAAATTTAGGGCTTTTGCGAACAGTTAACGTCTCGACTTCACCGAATTGGCCAATTATGGCGGCCATCTTAAAAATTCAATGATGGAACCAATGGGATGAATATTATAAGGACACCAAATGGTTCCTTGGTATCATAAACAGAGGTATAGACACTTGAATATTGCCTCTAGGTGCTGTAGAAAAAAAATTAGGGTTAAAAAAAACGGTTTTATTTGGCGCCATTTTTGGAATTAATAGGCCGGCCACCAGGGAGGCCTATATTTTTGGGTCTAGTTTTTTCGGAACCTCTGATGCCGATAAAAGTCATGTACAAATGTTCATGCTTTCTTCAAAAATATGACGATTCTGGCAGAAAAATTCCCCCTTAACTGCTCAAAACTATCATAATACGACAAATTATCCTATGAATAAACCAAATAGTCCTTATTCCATATACTCTAGTAGCTCATGGTGGTTTTGTATGCAATATATGTCCAGAGCTAAACTCTTCAGGAATCCACTAATTGAAGATCCAGAAATAATATTTGGTTTGTAACATAATTCCCACTGACGCCGAAAATGCTGAAATGGCCACGCCCCTTTTGGTGGATCACGCCCCTTTTCAGGTTTCAGGTTTTTATTTCATTGCACAAGTACAATATAAACATCATAAAATTATTAAAAATGATAATCGTATTAAAAAAAACAGAATGAAATAAATATATATAAGTATAATTTGCAACAGATGTGGATGCCAGGGAAAACGCAAAAGCGTGTATTTAGTGGCACCCATCCAGTATAGTTATACAGCCCATTACTGATGGTCGTGAGACATGGACAACATACTCTAGGCTTGAGAAGAAACTCAACAGCTTACATCTGCGCTGTATTAGACCAGCTGGGGGTCACTTGGAAGGACGGTACCAATTCAGAGCTCCTGTCTCGAATTGGACTCCCCCACCATCTATACCTTTCTTAGACAACTCCACTCCCAGGGTGCCTGTCCGTCCGAATGAGGATGGCCCGTCTACGAAAGATATCATGTATCTGAGCTTACTCTGCCAAGAGGAAGGTTTTGGGCCGCCCCCATAGCTCCGCTACAGGATAATTTGTAACGTGATATTGTACCCCTTAACCTCGACGTTGGTGCTGGGATAACGTGCTGACAATCGTCCCACCTTTGGCGAGAACGTGAAGCCAAAAACACCTTGAGCTTGAGAAAACAGTCATCCGCCGTTTGAGAGCAGCGAGCTAAAAGAAAGCTGCACAGATCCTTGGATAGTCAAGCTGTGACATCCTATATATGTAGCACCTGTGGAGAAGACTGTCCCCCCACTCTCGGATTGGCCTCTTCAGCCATAGACGTCGCTGTTCACCTAACCTGTGACTTCATGTGGGCGCTTTATCCCTAGTCGCTTGCGACTGACAGAGGCCATGATGATGATCCCATTATAGTTACACCATTAAGTCACCATAAAAATGATTATTGTTAGTAAAGACATCATAACAATCAATAAATGGTAATTACATCACATTTAGAAAGAAGGGAGCCGACTTAATATAAAATAGATAACACAAAAAAATAAAACGATAAGTAAGAAAACTACCCCCAAATCACGTGAAGCGGAGAGAATGAATCAAGAGCTGTTTTTTTAAGAGGTTGTTTTAAAAACGCTAAGATGAGGACTGTTTAAACGGACGTCTAATGAATTCCATAAGAGTGCCCCTGAATCCTGATGGTATTTTTCTGCGAGCTGGTGTTAGTCTTTCTGACATAAAGGTCCTTAGATGATCGATGTCATGGGGTGAGCGAGTGACTACTGACTGTGATCTACAGAACCGTTGTGACTCTAGGAGGTGTGCGAGACCACTCAAAATGTGTGCGGAAATGAACCACATGTATGGGGGGGTCAGTGTTGTGACGTCTCGTAGACGTCCAGGTCAGAAATAAACTTTTCAAACACAAATAACGAGCCTTGTGCACAAGGTTATCTAAATTTTATAAAAAAAACAGTTTTAATGGTCTTCAATTGGTTTGTTTCAAGAATTTGGTATGCCCAAACAAATTACAATAAAATTACCCACAATATTTAGGGTCTAATACTTAAGTTTCCATTATGGTCCCGAAGTTGCATAGAACGTTGGCAGTTCAACGATGATATGTCCTCACTTCGAAGACTCCAAAATGACAGCGCATAACTTCACATAAATATCCATGGTATAGTTCCATGGGCATCTTTTGAGACTTGAGTAATTTTGTCCAGGCAGTTCATACAACAGGGTTTTCCCTCGACTACACTAATAATTCCACAGTAGAAAATCCATGTATTTTAACCACCCTCAGTCTGCGCAAATGTCCTCATTTGGACCACAAACTGGAATTCCCCCATTTGATTCCAAACTGAAGCTCTTCTGGCTTAAAAAAAAGACGACAGCAGACACGTTCATCAGCTATCAAGCCCGGTGGCATCCAAAATTATTAATCCTGACAATTTATAACATAATAAATAGACCCTTTACTAATTTAAATAAAACAGCTAATAACTATACCGTATATAGCTCCAGAATTACAACTGCTGGCGAATCAAACTTTTGCAAGCCAACTTTATACCATTTTTTCACAAAGTTCCCAAGTCTTAAAATAGACATTACCACAGCATCAATGCATAAATATAAACGTGCACTAGCTGACCATGTGGAATTCACATAAATTACATTACATCACTTCACATAATATAACTCTATGGGGAAATCCCCCCAGATCATGCAATGTTTAATCTTAAGCATAAACAAGTTGAGTTAGTTACTAAGTTTACATCTTGGGGAATTCCCCATTTCTATCCCATATTGTGCAATCTATCTAACAGTGCAATCTTGCACAAACAAACACAGAGGGGAATCCCCGCTATCATTTTTCATCATAAATACAAGTACTTTTTCCTCCATGAGAAATCTTTTCTCAAATAAAATGAGAAATAATCTTTTAATCAAAATTTTGAGGGTAATTTAACATCCTCCCCCTTAAGAGAAAATTTGAATGAAATGACAATTTTCCAAATAGGCTTTATACCTTTAAAAACCGCATTATTGTGGTTAAAGAGATCAGCATGCTACGCTTTTGCCTATCGACCATTAACAAGCCTACGCACTTCTTTTGTTGCCTTCGAATTCATTCCTGCGAATCTCGTTATTGTCAATAGATATTAAACTCTAACAATACCAATTGCCCAGATGTGTGTAACAGCCAGGCCGATCTATTTCAAGATCCCAGGCCCCTAACATGTTTACAAACCATTTGCTTGTTAACTGGTCTATTGTTCTAAGCTGGTTGATGGGAGCGTCAAATGTTACCAACAAATGAATGAGGTGTGTGAATGTAATGTTACAAGGTTTTAGCGGAATTAATATAGAGTGTCTAACAAAATGTCACTGTATCTCCTATGTTTTTAAAAAGCGGGACTAAATGTCAACCGATACGCTATCCAGCATGTAATGCTCGAGTATAGCCATTCATATTAAGTCTCATGTCCATGCAATACAATCACTTGAAATGGGGGTCCCTATTCCCACGCGTAAAATCTAATTGAGACCTTCAATGCGTACCTTGGGATGACACTATTTTGCAATCTGGCCAGGCTGAACGGTGAAGTGGGACAGGTGGGGACTTCAATTTTCTCTACTCTCATTGGGATAACTGGGGTACAATCTTTACATCCGAAGAAGGCCCTACTCGTTATTTGTAGTGAGTTTATCTGTGAAGTAGTTACTTCTTTGTTGGAATATAATGACTGCAAATGTGGCGTCCGATTCAAAGGCATACAACCTATTAGACATGTTAGATACTCAAAGTAAATACTTGTTTTCAACATATCATGGGACAACTATGTTATAGACATGACGTAGCATTGGCCGCGGATGGGGTCCAAACGTCACTAGGGCCGTGATATTATTGGAGCCATGGTGCGCCCATCAGTTCCCGATTTTTCATTTTTTGTCTTCTAATTGCTAACTAATTTATTGTAATATCATCAATGTTGAGAATCGGTTTCAACATAATTTATCACATGTAGACTAAAAAGTCGCGTTTATGTCCCTTTCAATTTTACATACAGTTTACACAGTGCATTTTACACTTTTTATTATAATGTTCTTAGCATTGCTGCCTTCAGTTATATTACATAAGTTTAATATCCAATTTCTGACAAAATTTCACATACAAACCAAAAACAAATCCTTAATTTTTCTTTTTTTGATATGTCTTATGTCCCGATTGTATTCTTGTAGAGTTAAACTCCACCTGACAGATCTTTGATTTTCTGTTTTTCATCTTGTGGATGAAAGTCAACGTATTGTGATCCGTGTCCCTAGAACGGGGTGCACTGTTGTACTCAAGAACTTCAAAATTTGCAATACAATAGCAATGCAAGACATTCTTCCTCATTGGTTGAGTAGTTTTTCTGATGTTTTGTCAAACTTCTTTGGAGTAATACACACAGGATGATCTACTCATTTTCATGTCGCTTGCATAGAACTCCACCACAGCCTACCTCACTGGCATCAACTGCCAACCCTGAATTGTTCTCTTCTGAAAGTCTGGCGCAATCAAAACTAGCGCATTCAATCAAATAGCCTTGATTTTCTCAGACGCTTTTTGGCATTGCTCTGACCACACATTTTGCGTTTTCTTCAGAGGTTGGTCAGCGGACATGCAATTTCTCAGAAATTTGGACATATTTCTGAGAATACCCTACCAATAACCTAAGAATCTCATGAAGAATCTCTCTTGCTCTGTGGTGTGGGGAATTTCTCAATTGCTCCAACTTCAATTTTGCACTGATTGGTCCTAATAATTGTCCATTGTCCTACGAACATGCTCATAAGTCCTGTTACATTTGCATGGCAAACATTCACCTTTTCATCAACCTGATCCACATTCCCAGTGCAAACTCCTGCGATAGTTTTTTCTCAAACAAATTGTGGAGCTGTCCATGTGTTCTTCCCATTCTTCGCTGTACACAAGGAGATACAATCCACATAAGCTTTACAATTTTCTCTGTCTGCAACTACCTGGTCACTAGTCTTTGGAATGTTGCGGCAGAAGTTTTTTGAATACCAAATGCCATTCTTTTGTATTGTATAGGCCATCGGGCGACAAAGGGTAAAAATTTCTTTGGCACGGTCAATGAGGGAACTTGCCAATACCCTTCAACAAATTCAAATTTGCTAACAAATTTTGCTTTCCAACTCTATCTATGGCATCATCAATCGTGAAATCGATAGGAGTCGGTTTGGAACAGAGGTTGATTGTCGAAACTCTGTGACAAACGAAATGAACCATCAGGTTTGGGAACCAGAAATACACTGGGAGCTCCATTCACTATTGCTTTGCTCTACTATTCCATTTCTAACATGTATTCATTCAACCCTCATTTCTGCTATGTTGCAACTTGATTGGATTCAACCCTAAAGATGTTTTGCTTTCATCAGGCTCGGAGTCACCTACAATCATGTCATGGGTTATGACTAGTGTCTTTACTGGGAACATCAGGAAATATGGTTTTCCCCCTCATGAATTAACTCTTTCAATTCACCTTGTGGACTTTCTGGGAGATGACCTAGTTTCTTGGTCTAAATTGGCAATTTGTCAGAATTTTGCAACTTGATGCCATAAATCATTTCTGGTTTTTACAGTGAGTCTTGTTCGGGTATGACTCTGTGACGTCCTCATTTGTACACTCATCACTACACTGCTGGCGATACCACACATGCAGGCTTAACGTTATCTCTTTCATTATATCTTTGACATATTTATGTGACAAAATTGTCGACTTTTACGTCTACCTGGTGTTTTTTTTTTGATCACATAGTCGCAAGGTTTCCCACTTTGTTCTCAATATCATATGATGGTCCAGAATACTTGGCCTTTCAAATGATGCCCTTGTATTGGAAAATGCCAAACCTTTGTCACAAACACAGTCTTTTTTGAATACTCTGTTTCTGGCATCTTGTCATACCATGTTTTTCATTTTGGCCTGTGCTCTGTTTTGAGATTTTGTTTGAGACGATTCTGTTGCTCTTTGTAGCCTGTGTCTGCATTGAGACACATAGTCTAACAAATCACATCAGAGGATTTTCACACAACCCCTTCTCTTTCAGTAGTTTCCATCATGCCCCCGTTACCGTTTGTGACCAAACACCAACTCAATGGACGCAATCCTAATGGCTCTTGTACAGCCCCCTGTAAAATAACAGGAGATGAACTCCCTCAGCCCAACCCTCTCAAATTCAAACCAATTTTGATCATTGGTTCAATGTTTGGTGGTATACCGTTTCTAGGGCCCCCTGGGATTCTGGGTGGTATGCTGAAGAACTGTACTGGGAAATTCCCAACTGGTCCATGACTTGTTGGAACAAACCTGACATGAAATTTGATCCTTGATCAGACTGAATTGATTTTGGAAGGCCTACTAGGGTGAAAAACTTTGCTAGAGCTTTCACTTTATTCTGTGCCCTAATATTTCTCAAGGGTATAGCCTCAGGGAATCTTGTGGAAGCACACATGATGGTCAGTAAATACTGATTTCCTGACTTTGGAAGTGGTCCTACGCAATCTATTAAGACCCTACTAAATGGCTCATCAAATGCTGGTATTGGTTGCAAGGGAGCAGTAGGAATTTTCTGATTGGGCTTGCCCACCATTGACATGTGTGGCAAGTCTTACAATACTCAGACACATCTTTTCTGAGTGTAGGCCACCAAAAATGACTCCTAATTCTGTCATGTGTTTTTCTCACATCTAAGTGTCCTGCCATGGGACTGTCATGGGCTATGCCTATCACTTCCCTATGGTATACCTTTGGCACTACAATTTGATGCACAACCTTCCATTCCTCATCTACAAGTGCATCAGGTGGCCGCCATTTTCCCATGAGGACACCATGTTGCTTGTAGAAACATACAGGAATTTGCTCGGCGTCCTGTTGCGTCAATGCCCTCTCCCCTACTTTCCTAAGTGCTGGGTCAACATGTGCTGACTCATTACCAGCTTGACATGTGGCTTAAAGGGTCTCCTTTACAGTCCCTACTCTATCAGCTCAGCGTCTGGATTTTGTCATTGTTTACCAGCTTGTCACTTTGTTTTGTGCTAGGGCCGGATTTTCCTAACAGGGACTTTAGTCTCCCCTGAATAGGGAAATTACCTCCAAATTCCTCTAACCTTGAGAGAAAATTATCCCCTAAATCTAGGACCAAGGTCCATCCTCGACGCTCTTCCTATTATGTATGAGTATTTTGAACTCATCACCTGCTCACTGTCTATTCCTCATCAATTATCCACTGTTACAGGCACCGGGAAACTATGGAGCTGGAGTACTTCCCCCCTCCAAATCATTCGCTAACAACATGATACCCTTTTAACTGAGAGTTCTGTCTAACACCAATTGTGGACAGTTCCAGAACCAATGTCTGATTTCAAATTCATTTGTGACGAGGGGACCTAATACAATCCAGACCTATCCCCTGAATCATGCACTAGTTCCTGTGGAACTCTCAATATCAATGGAAGTTGCATCTTCCATAATCATAAGACTGTGCCAGCACTTGTTCCCCGCATGATCCTAATGGGTTTTGGATCTAAACCTATCACCTGAAAGTGACACAATCCCTCCAAAACAAAACTATTAAGGCTTAAAGTCATCCCTTACTTTTTCTGTTCAATTCCCTTTTTGTGGAATTGTTTCTCTTGTTTTTGAACAGAAGAATGACCTTGACCCTCAAAGTAACTGCACAACCTATTGGTTTGGACTCACTTTTGGCTCTCTCCATTTTGGGTGGATAGCCACGTATCTCCCAACACCTTGACTTTGTATGTCCTGGCTTTTTACAGTGATGGCATGTTTACTGTGATTTGGGTCCCATCCCATGCTTTGATTAGCACTACTATTTTCTTTGCTCCCCTTTTCATGGGAACCTTACTGAGTTTTCCCCTCCTGTGTGCTACCATGAGACGCTTTGTTAGAACCCGACTTATTGTTGTATTTGTTGTACTTAGTAAATTCTTGGCCAGGCCTACTAGTATTACTTAGTTTGTGAGTCAAATCATAATTGTCGGCCTTTACGGCTGCTTCACGCAAACTATCAATTTTGTTTTCATCCAGATGTGTTTTGATATCTGGATGTAGACACTGCTTGAACTCTTCAACTAACATCAACTCCCTAAGTTGACCAAAATTTTGCCCGACTTCTTTTGAGAGAAGCCAGCGATCAAACATTTGTTCCTTTACACGGGCAAATTCAACATGGGTCTGGTCATCCTTTTTCTGACAAGACCTGAATTTTTGTCTATATGCCTCAGGCACCAATTCACATGCTTTGAGCACTGCCCGTTTAACCTCGTCATAATCACTACACCTGTCATTAACATGGCCGAATATATTTCTCGGGCTTTACCAATGAACGCTGGCTCTAGCAACACGGCCCAAGATTCCTTGGGCCATTTCAAGCTATTGGCAATTTTCTCAAAGTGTAAGAAGTATTTGTCTACTTCTTGTTCCTGAAATTTTGGAACCAGGCGAATATTTTTCGCCGCATCAAAACCAGAGGTCTTGGAAGAGTCTGCTGAGCTAGCCTGTTGTTTCATTTTTTCTAACTCTAGTTGAGCTTCAAGCTCTTTTTGTTTTATCTGCATTTCCATTTCCTTTTGTTTCATTTCATTTTGCAACTTTTCCTTTACTAATTCTTTGTCTTTTTCAATTTGCAATTCCATCTCGTTTTGTCTCATTTCATTTTGCATTTTTATTTCCAATTCCTTTTCTTTTTGTTGCATTTGCAATTTTTCTTGTTCCAATTCAATTTCCTTTTCTTTCTGTTCCTTTTGAATTTGCATTTCTAACTTTTTCAATTCTAATTCTTTTTGAATTTCAAGCTCTTTCAACTTGACGGCATCACCAGTGCCCTGTTCCAGAACCTCTTCTATCCTTTCCAAATATGAACTATCCAAAACATCTTCCAGGACAAATTTTTCAAACTATTTTTGATGACTTGCTTTCTCATAGCATGTTTTGCATCAAGTCCTAAATGCTTGGCTAGTTTCATTAACTCAGGCTTTCTCAGCTCATCAAACTTCTCCCAAGTTATTTGCCCTATGAACTCCTCTGGATTAAACTCCATTGTGATTGTACTCTACAACACAATATAATATTGCCTTGAACCAAACTACAAAGTAGTACATGTAATACACACAAAATTTTGTATGCCAAAATGTGCACGATCTTTACAACGTTATCACACTTTTAATGTGTAAATTCTGAACAATAAGGCTCAAATTTATCTCAATTCAATTCCCGATGATGAGCCCCCAATTCTGTTATGACGTCTCGTAGACGTCAAAGGTCAGAAATACCTTTCAAACACAAATAAATGAGCCTTGTGCACAAGTGATCTAAATTTTATATAATAACACAGTTTTAATGGTCTTCATTCTGCCGCAAATGTCCTCATTTAGGACCACAAACTGGAATCCCTATTTGATTAAAAAACTGAAGCTCTTCTGGCTTAAAAGACGACAGCAGACAGTTCATCAGCTATCAAGCTCCGGTGGCATCCAAAGTTATTAAATCCTGGCACTATGTATAACATAAATCTACCATTATAATAGATTAAAACTAGCTATAACTATACTGTTTATAGCTCCAGATTACAACTGCTGCAACTCAACTTTATACCATTTTTTCACAAAGTTCCCAAGTCTTAAAATAGACATTACCATAGCATCATGCATAAACATAACCTTGCACTAGCTGACCAATTGGAATTCACATACATTACATTACATCACTTCACATATATAACTCTATGGGGAAATCCCCCAGATCATGCAATGTTTTGATCTTAAAGCATAAACAAGTTGACTCAGAAAAGTTTACATCTTGGGGAATTCCCCATTTCCCTTATTGTGCAATCTATCTAACAGGTGCATCTTGCACAAACAACACTAGAGGGGAATCCCCTGCTATCTTTTTCATCATAAACAAAGTACTTTTCCCATGAGAAATCTTTTCTCAAATAAAATTGAGAACATAATATTTTAATCAAAATTTTGAGGGTAATATAACATCAGTAACATATTTTATATCCAAAAGTCAAAGGTTTTTAAGATATTTGTCAAAAACTGATTTCACCATATTGCGCACTATACAATTATGAATGAATTCAAAATAGGAAGGGGGTTCACCATACACCTTGGATTTTGCTCTAACTCTCCTCAGGGATAATTTTTGGGGTAGCTAAGGGTAGGTCACAAAAAGAAAATTCATATTCCTTTCCGTTCTCAAATGGCAGCCCGTCAAAATTTTGTAACTTTAAAATTGGGTAATATTAGGTGAAAACCGTGCATTTTGAAAGTGCTGTTATAACAGTGTATTTGCCCCACAACTCAATCAGTTATGACGTTTGTATTGCACAGAGCTATTGACCATTTGGATTTCAACTGGGATATAATCAGCATTTTAATGT